>JASDDO010000008.1:234812089-235028452 GCA_030015575.1 Agapanthus africanus | reverse complement strand
GGAGCGGCTGAGGTTCTTGAAGTTCTACTGCAACATCAGTTTCAACCAATTCGTCCTGAGTAATTTGTGTCTCTAGAACCTCTTCTAGTTCTATCGCATTGCCATCAGTACTATTTGTTAAAACTTCATTTTCTAAAAATGTGGCATGTTGAGAAACAAACACCTTTTGTTCCTCCTTGTGGTAGAATAAATATCCATACGAATGTTTTGGATATCCCACAAATTTACACATGACCGATCGTGTCTCGAGTTTGTCTAGATTCTGCTTTTTGACAAAATCCGAACAGCCCCATATCCTAACTCTTTTAAGAGATGGTCTCTTTCCACTCCATATCTCATATGGAGTGGTAGATACGGTCTTGGTTGGAACCATGTTTAACAGATACATTGATGTCTCCAATCCATGCCGCCAAGAGGAAAGCGGTAACTCAGCATCATATATCATGGACCGTATCATATCTAATAGGGTACGATTCCTCCGTTCTGACACACTTTTGTGCTGTGGTGTGTAAGGAGGAGTGAGCTGAGAGAGAATCCCATTCTCATTTAAGAAGTCTGAAAACTCTGTACTTAAATACTCTCCAGCTCGATCTGTTCGAAGTTTCTTGATACTCAAGCCTTTTTGTTTTTCTACTTCAAGTTTATACTCCTTGAATTGCTCGAAAGCTTCGGACTTAAGCTTTAACAAAAACACGTTTCCGAATCTTGAGAAATCATCAGTAAAAGTAATGAAATATAGACATTGGTCCGCATACATCACTATGTATGAGGCTTAAGAGTTCCACAGCTCTTTCTCTGTGTCCCGTAAATGTAGTTTTGGTCATTTTACCTTTGATACACGACTGACAAGTCGCATAAGATTTATATTCAAAAGGATTCAAATATTCCTTTTTATGTAGCTTGCTTAGTCTTGTTTCATTAATATGACCAAGTCTACAATACCAAAGGAAAGCTTCATTTATATATGAAATTTTTCTTTTATTAGTATGTTGTATATTGAGAACTGTGTGTTGGTTCAGGACGTAAAATACCGTTATTTAGTGTACCATACCCAATTAACTCTTGATTCAAGTTAATGTTCATAAGATTATTTTGCAACACAAAATTATATCCTTCATTGTCCAACAAAGAAATGGATATTATATTACATAGCATACTAGGTAAAAAATAACAAGGGTTCAAAACAGAAATACAACCCGAAAGCAACCCCAGATGATACTCTCTTACGGATACAGCATGTACATTGGAACCATTGCCCACCCGCAGAGTATGGTCTCCAGTCTTCAAAACTCTACTGTTTCTCAATTCCTGCATACAACTGCAGATGCGAGAACCAGAACCGGTATCTAATACCCAAGATGCAGATTTAATTGAAAAACTGTTCTAAGTTACAAACACACCTGAAGCGGAAGCATCAGCATGCTTCTTCTTCTTGAGATCAGGAAGATACACAGCGGTGGCCGGTCTCACAAGCCACTGGTGTCAGTTGGATCACCTAAGATGTATACAGATGCTCATTGGGTTATGAGTACACCGGACAGGACACGCCGGGAACCTGCTAGTTGGTATTAAACATATTGTCAGATAGCAGTTCCCTGGTGACATGTGTACAGGTTAGTTCATCAACCTGAGGTCGTCAATTGTCTCGTGTGAGTTCCCACTGTGCTTTGATTTCTACCCAACCACGGCTCAAAGGAGTCGTGCAAACAGGTAGCTTTTGGGTACAGTCCCGAGCCATATGGAGCCACGTGAGCGGATCGGCAGGGGATTCGTCTCTCCCGGTATTGGGGGCGAGATCATGCTGTGTCTAGGAGAACCATTACACAAAGCCCACGGCCGTGGCAGGAAATTTACTGGTAGGTACTCCAGTAGTATCTCAGGGTGTTCTTGGGCTACACTCCGACACGACTTATACTGCTATTAGGGGTCTGACGTTACTAGCCCCCTAGGCAGATATGCGATACTCATTGACGAACGGACCGGACTGTATATACATTGTCACTGTTAGGCTCAGTAGGGTTTCCGGATGAGTTCGCTCATCGGCCTCCCTTGAGGTCTGTCCATGGGCAGCCGTTACGCATAGCTAGTGCCACTGACGGTTTGTGGTTAAACCCACTGCCAGGGTACTGACTAGTCATTAGAGTCCCCCACAGACAGTTTCCCAAGTTTGGGCGAAATGTTGTAGAGGCCGTATGGTTTTATGGCAGGGTTCGGAAAATGCATGTGCGTTTATGCACGTATCAGATTTCGGGCATATAATACTGATCGGCTTTGGTTTAAGCCGAATCCGAGTATTATATTGAGTAGATATAATATCTTTGTCTCATTTGCATTTGTGTTCGGTCGTAATACAAATGCGGGTATATTTATACAGTTACGGGGTTATCCTGAAATTCGTTTCAGGATCACTTTTGCAATTTGCCAGTTTCCAGTTTTCTATCAGCCGTCTTCTAACATTCGGTTAAAGACGGATTTATCTTTTCTTGGATGAGTGTGGAAGATTCTAGAAGCATGTAGAAGGTGGTGACAAGGCTTGTGACTCACTTGTTCATTTATGGTGCATTTGTTGTGTTCACACTTTGTGTTCACACTAGATATTTTCTTGTGTTCACACTAGATATTTTCTTGTGTTCACACTAGATATTTCCTTATGGTTACTCTCTTGTTCCTACACTCACCTCCATCCTCACTTATATATATGGCCGGCCCCTTCCCCCTCTCTCACTCACTTGATGGTTGTGAAAAGATTATGATAGTTTTAGGGTTTATTGAAATTTCATTGCTCATTTCATTCCATCACCCGAATCAATTGGCAACTTCATTAACCGTTCGTACATTGCTTTGGACGGAACGAGACAAAGTCTACTACTCAGTCTCTACATCAATCTTGGTCGTCTCTTTTAGCAAACTTGACGACCGAGTTGCCTCGAGTCAGAGGCGGGCGCCCATTTAAAGAATCGTTGACGTGGTGCCACCTGGACGAGGTGATCGGAGATCGACGAGAACGGAGCAGCCGCAACGGTGCGTGGGATGATGGTTAAAGAACGAAGGACTCGGATAGTTCGGTATAACCTTTCTACTCTCTTTACAGTTTGTTTGTTTAGCAATAATGGCAGATCCGGCTGTATGTATACGATAGCGCCAGTTAAAAGTTTTTTGTTCCGCATTTGGCGTCTGTAGACGGCCGGGGCGCTAACGTAGACTTACAGTGGTATCAGAGCCTCACCATTTTGCTTTACTAACTTGTGCTAACGCGTTTAAAATATCGATCGAACCGGATATCGAAAACCGCAATATTCATTTTCACAGTTTCTGTTGATTTTTAAAGGGTTCCAAAAATTATTTTACATATCACAGAATTCTATGCAGGGTTTTCTAAGAACACCGTACAAATTTGGGCACATGATTCGACAAGACTTCCGCGGAATCGCGGTCAAACCTATGGTTTGACCGCGCATCCGCGGCCATTCTATGTGATCATGCCCCCAAATTTGCACAGTGTCTTCTTCTATGGAATTTGGGGTTTTTGGTATATATCTTTTGGGCCCAGATTTTTTTACTGTTCAACAGATGTTCGTGGGGCCCACTTCGTGATATTTAGTCGATCAAAATTTAAACATGTTAGTTTTACAGTGCTTACATTATATCTCCGAACGGGAATGTCATTTGATCGGTAAACCGCATCTGATTGCTATAGTTCTTTTAGACGGGTTTGCGAACGTGACATTCACGTTGATGTTCTGTGTTGTGCTGTGATGTTGCGGATTTGTCATGGTGGATAGCAGTGTGCAATGGTAGTGCAGTTTGGATTTATTTGTACATTTGATATTGCGGGGCGAGCGTCCAACAAGTGGACTGCCGTCACTTCCTGTTGTATAATATTCTTTTGGGGCACGACCAGGTTGCGGTCGATGTACCTGTTGTACTATTTTTCATTTCTGTACTAGGTTTTACCCCACGACGGAGTGCACGGACAGCCGGGTACGGGAGGGCAACGAGTCCGCATCTCATGGCTTTGAGAGGCAGAGGGGCCTCACTCTAGAATTGGCAGACTATTGGCCGCACTCGTAGGGGGTACAGGTTGACCCAAGGAGGGGTGCTCAAGCTACCGGATTCCGTGAAGTGCAGGGTGGTCCATTCACTTTTGCTGTAGGGGGCTTCCTCGCTTCAGGTTCTGGCGGATAACTTGCCGTACCCATAGGGGTCTAGGTTTCATTGCACAGGCTATCCACACGACCAGGGGAACGTCGGGTTTCTGCAGCGGCTCTGTGAAACCCGGGGATCCCAGATTATCTGTATTGTTCTGTGATGCTTATTACTTTTCTGTAATGTTGCATATTATCACGTCTGGAGCGATTATTGTATATTGGTATATATACTATTAGATGTTGTATATGTTTTACACCCACGCTAGTCCAGTCCTCGCTCTGTCGTTAGTTAAGTAACCTAACGGGTGATGACGGGAACCAGTGACGAATGCGGATGGCATATACGTACATTTTATTTTCGTTCTTTTCTGGTGTGATTAATTGATGGGACTGCGTTGATTCTGATCAATGCAAAGTAAAGAAAACCTGTTTGCAGTTGTTGGAACAAATTTAAAAAATGTTATTGCAAAGGCGTTTCATTTTGTTTTGCATAGCGGTATTCAGTAGAATATCTTGCACCTCATTCGACGGGGCAAGGGCCGATAACCCTTCACCGGGACTGACCCCTTGGGCAGAAGTTTATGTAAGGGTAATAACTTCACTATAGTCGATTACAAGTTGCTTTGCATCGCGGTATTCAGTGGAATATCCAGCACCTCATTCCACGAGGAAAGAGCCGAGATCCCTTCATCGGGAGTAACCTCTTTAGCAAAAGGTTTTCGCCACTATATTTTAAAAAGCTATCAGGTTCCTTCAGCGATATCAAGTTCGTTACGTTAAAGGTTTTTCGCCAAAAACCAGCCGTAGCCCTCCGTCATTTCTTTTTGGTATTCAGTAGTATTCAAGCTATGCATTTTAGCCAAAGTTAAGGCATAATGTTTGGTAGCTACTGGGTATTCATTTGTTGCATAGATAGATGAGTTGGTTTGGGATAGTCGTTCTGCCATTTGGCCAAAGCCACGGGCATGTGCGGGTGGGTTCAAATTGACAAGATAGTGACGGGTAGAACTTGGCATGTGACTTATGACATTTTGACCAAAGCCAAGGTTATAAGAGCATGGGGCAAAAATCATATCGGGAGTTTCTAAAGAAACTGAAACTTGCCAAGTATGCGCATACCTTCTGGAGTGTGATAACGTGAGTGAATTCCGTCATGTTATCATGCGATGAGAGTTGGATCCCGATTCCCACTGAAGAGTTGGTTTATTCTTCGGGTGATCCCGATTGATTCTTCTTTCAGGTTTGGAGGAGAATTTGACAGGACTGTGGGAGGTTTCCGGATTAGATAAAGTGATAACCATTCTGATCTAGGATAGTGTGCACGCAGAGTGTTTCTTTTCTCTCTCTCTCTTTGGCAGCGACCTTTGACCAACCCTAGACTATGACTCAGTGACCAAGTTGACCGAACCTTCTTAAAATACTGGCTTTTGGATTGTCTGAGTTGCATAATGCATTGCCACTCCTTCTTTTACCCTTTGCATTTCTCAGAACACCTCGTATTACTACGGACATCCACATCCATTGGATAGGTCCATCGTATGGTTATATACAAACTCGAAGGGACTTCTTCGAGTATGGATCAAGGTTCAGGAGAAATAGAATTGGTTTATTCAGTTGTCTTTTATTATCACCTTCTCTCAGGTTGCGAGGGCTCCTTGGTTTAGGAGAGTACACCTATTACGCTTATTGGATAGTTTAATTCCAAACCATAGGCAGGTGCCGAAAGGTAGGGAATGAAGAAAACCAATTAGCCTAAGTAGGGTGTACAAAAGGAAATAACTAAAGACAAAATAAAGGGATTAGAAAGAGGGTAAAGTAAATTGCGACTGTTATCATTCACGACCAAACCGCGTACATCGTCGCCACTCCTATTTCACCTTTAAAAGAATAAGGTATTATTCAGTTGTCTTTTATTATCACCTTCTCTCAAGTTGTGAGTACTCCTTGGTTTAGGAGGGTACACCTATTATGCTTACTGGATAGTCTTCTTCCAAACCATGGGCTGGTGCCGAACGGTAGGGAAGGAAGAAAATCATTTAGCCTAACGATGGTGTACAGAAGGTAATGACTAAAGACAAATAAAGGGACTTGGAGAGATGGCAATGAAATATACGGTTATAGTCATGAATTGGATTATGGAAGAGGCATTACTATGAATACCAGGATACCCCTACGAAACATTTTCATGTTTCAGTGCATTGTTGAAGCAAAACTGTTTTCCCGATTAGATACTTACTCCAAGGGTATGTATTTACCAGGTTTCATTCTCATATCTGTATGGTTTTACAGATGATGAGTGGGAGTAAGTTATTGGGAATTAGGTGATCATCCTCATTATATCGGAATTCGTTGTAATTGGTGATATTTGAGGAAATCGCCAGGGTACAGTTTTCAACCTACTGTAAGTCGATGTAGTACACCCCAGTAATTATGGGGAGGCGGAATTTTCAAAAACGATCAAGTTTAAAGAACGAACATCGACTAACCGCTTAAATCGAAACTAAACGATAACTAACCAAACATATAGTTGTTCTAAACTACTATGCTTAGGGATTATACCTATCGAAACTAGTCCTTCGTCTTTATGTCCTCCTTTGTTCTCCTCGACCTTCTCTAGGTAGTAGACGATCCACCCGAGAGCAAAACACCAAGCTACACCTCTAACTTGAGGTAACTAATCTACTTTGATTGCTAATCAAAGAAGAAAGGATGATATAGAGTGAAGGTAATGGATGTTTAAGTCTAACTAAACCTTTGATCTCAACACATGAGGATTAAGGATTAGTCTCTTGAAGATGAGTGCTCGAGGAGAGAGAATGTGAGATGAGATAATGAGATGAGAGAGAGTGTATCATAATATATTATGAAGCATTCTTATTAAAGAATAATGAATAAATAGAAATGAATAAGCATGCTTCATAAATGAAAAGAGGTGATTCATTAACATGAGTCATTAAGCATTTATGGTGCATTAATGATCATGATGAATCACCCTCATGACTCACTAATCTTATCCAAAGCTTATGTCACCTTAACCTCCTTAGTCACATCTTCTAGAAGCTTCTCGTACAATTACGAGAACGCCCCTCCAATCCGCAAAAATACGGAAAAACTTTAGACTGAAAAAATCCAATAACCGGATACCAGTAACTGGCTTAAACTAAAGCCGACTGGTAAAAACTGTCCGAAAGTCGTACCTGCGTAAACGCACGTATGCGTCCGAACCCTTTGTCGCAAAACCATGCGACCTCTATATCGTTTCGCCTGGAGTAGGAAACTCTCTGTGTGGGACTCTAGAGACTCGACTACTACGCTGGCAGTGGGTTTAACCACAAACCGCAAGTGGCACTAGCTGTACGTAACGGTCCCCAGGTAGTTGTCGATAAGAAGGCCGATGAGAAAACCCATCCGAACTCTTACTGAGTCTGATGTGACAATCTCCATACAGTCCGGTCCGTTCGTCCAAGACTATTGCATATCGGGCCTAGGGGGGCGGCAAGCGTCAGTCCCCTAATAGCGGTATAAGTCGTGTCGGAGGGAAGCCCATTACACCCTGAGAAACTACTGGAACCTACCAGCAAATCTCGCTTGCCCTGGCCAGGGACATTGCGTAATGGCTCTCTGACACAGCACGATATCTATTCCCAATACCGGGAGGGACGAATCCTGTCTAACCGCCACTGCCTCCAAGTGCTCGGGACTGCACCCAACTGCTACCTGTTTGCACGACTCCTTTGAGCCGTGGTAGGGTAGCAATCTAGGAACAGTGGGAAACACTCGAGGCGAAGTAGCAGTGTCAAGTCTGCGTACTACGCTGTACTCATGTCACCTGGGAACTGTTCACTGACGACTGGTATCAAACCAACCAACAGTTCCCTGTGATTCCTGTCCGGTGTACCCGTAACCTAACGAGCACCTGCATACTATCTCCAATACGACGTACTGACGGCTGTGGGACAGACCATCTCCCCAACTGGGATGAGAAGCGTACACACTAGTCTACTCCGGAGTATCGATGCTCTGTCTCGATAATCCAACGACCAGGGACCTGAATGAGGATGTGCTTGTAGACTACCCAGCCCCCACTAGTGTGACTGCCATCACAACGCTGGTAGACAAGCAAGATCCTAAGAGCTCTATCAATACGTACACTCACATATTAAGATAGAAAAACCAAGTAGCATACTACCATGTTTAGCAAGACTGTTATATACATGTGAATATCCCAAGCTTCCATTAAGTAATATACAAGCTAGTATGATACAGTAATGGCCTTCTAGGGCATAAACACTAACAATCTCCCACTTGCACTAGGGCCATGTACTGGCGTATCGAAGACCGATGATCTCGAGTAGCCGCTCGAACTAAATCTGAGGAAGGGCCTTTGTGAATGGATCAGCAATGTTCTCTTCTGAAGAAACTCTCCGTACCTCGATCTCCTGACGATCAATGATCTCCCTGATCAGGTGATACCGCCTCAAGATGTGTCTGGACTTCTGATGGGACCTTGGTTCCTTCGCTAAAGCTATAGCTCCGTTGTTGTCGCAATACAGAGGTATTGGATCAACTATGGTAGGAACAACCTGAAGTTCTGTTAGGAACTTCTTCATCCAGACTGCTTCTTTTGCGGCATCGCAAGCAGCTATATACTCCGCTTCCATCGTCGAGTCAGCAACGGTGTCCTGCTTGGAGCTCTTTCAGCACACCGCCCCTCCATTGAGGGTAAAGACATAACCCGACATGGACTTGGAATCGTCCTTATCACTCTGGAAGCCGGAATCAGCAAAGGCCTCCAACATGAGGTCTTTTCCGCCATAAACCAAGAACATCTCCTTAGTCCTCCTCAGGTACTTGAGAATGTTCTTTACTGCTATCCAGTGTTTCTCCCCTGGGTCTGACTGATACCGGCTTACCACGCTCAGTGCGTAAGCTACATCTGGTCTGGTACACAACATCGCATACATTATAGAGCCTACCGCAGAAGCGTAGGGTATAATAGACATGCGTTCCCTTTCCAAATCAGTCTTGGGAGACATCTCTTTGGAGAGGGTGATTCCGTGACAAGCCGGTAGATTACCGCGCTTAGAATCTTCCATATTGAATCTTTTCAGTATAGTGTCGATATACCTGGACTGCGAAAGTCCCAACATCCTCTTGGATCTATCACGATAGATCCGGATCCCCAGAATGTAAGAGGCATCACCCAGGTCTTTCATGGAGAA
This sequence comes from Agapanthus africanus, assembly GCA_030015575.1. NCBI lineage: Eukaryota > Viridiplantae > Streptophyta > Magnoliopsida > Asparagales > Amaryllidaceae > Agapanthus > Agapanthus africanus. The sequence goes on along the minus strand of JASDDO010000008.1, from coordinate 235,019,082 downwards.
CCTGTGTGACAAGAATCCTTTGACAGATTGTAGCATAGGAATGTCATTTCCTATCAATAGAATGTCATCCACGTACAAGACGAGGAATACGACACTTCTGGCCACAACTTTACTATATATGCACGGTTCATCTGGATTTTTGATAAAGTCATATTCTTTGACTGTCTCATCAAAACAGATGTTCCAACTCCGCGATGCCTGCTTTAGTCCATAAATGGACTTAAGCAGCTTGCATACTTTCCCGCTGCTCCCACTCTGATTGAAACCCTCTGGCTGATCCATATAGACGCACTCTTCTAAATTTCCATTCAGAAAAGCCGTCTTTACGTCCATCTGCCAGATTTCATAATCTTGTAAGGCAGCAATAGCATGAAGGACCCGAATGGATTTGAGCATAGCCACTGGAGAAAAAGTTTCGTCATAGTCCAAACCAGGTCTTTGACGAAAACCCTTTGCAACAAGTCTAGCCTTATAGGTTTCCACCTGTCCATCTACACCAATCTTTTTCTTGAAGATCCATTTGCATCCTATGGGTTTTACCCCATCTGGAGCAAAGTCCAAAGTCCATACTTTGTTGGTGTACATGGACTCCATTTCGGTTCGCATTGCATCTAGCCATCGTACCGAGTCGCCGCTCTGGTTGGCCTGCTGGAAGTCAGTAGGTTCATCATCATCTATGATGCAATCCTCTCCATCCCCGTCAATGAGAAAACCGTAGTATCTTTCAGGCGGATGAGACGGCCTACTACTCCTGCGGAGGGGTGCGGGAATGTTCTGTTCTTCTTGAACCTCTGGTTCTACCAAACTTTCAGTAGCAGCTTGTGGTTCTGGAATTTCTTCCAGTTCTATTTCGCTCCCACTCTTCTGATTTTCTAAAAATTCAGTTTCTAAGAAGCGGGCATGACGAGAAACAAAAACCTTTTGTTCCTCTGCGTAATAGAAACAATATCCATGAGAGTTCTTTGGATATCCCACAAACTTACACTCTACTGAGCGTGCCTCGAGCTTGTCCGGATGCTGCTTTTTTACAAAAGCTGGACATCCCCACGTCTTCAGGTACTGAAGATAGGGTTTCTTCCCACTCCACATCTGATATGGTGTGGTAGGCACAGTTTTGGTTAGAACTCTGTTCAAAATATGTATCGCTGATTCTAGCGCATACCCCCAGAAAGATCGCGGTAACTCAGCATTACTCATCATGGATCGTACCATATCCAATAGGGTTCGATTCCGTCTCTCCGATACACCGTTGTGCTGTGGAGTGTATGGAGGAGTAAGCTGAGAGAGAATTTCTTTCTCTTTTAGGTAACCTAGGATCTCGGCACTTAAGTATTCTCCACCTCGATCAGATCTCAGTGTCTTAATACTTTTGCCTGTTTGGTTTTCCGCTTCACTCTTGTATTCCAGGAATTTCTCAAAGGCTTCGGATTTATGCTTCATTAAGAAGACATGTCCAAACCTAGAGAAATCATCTGTAAAAGTAATGAAGTAGGAATAACCACCTCTTGCATGTGTAGACATTGGACCACATACATCGCTGTGTATGAGTCCTAAGAGCTCGCTCGCTCTTACTCCTTGTCCAGTAAATGGAGACTTTGTCATCATTCCTTTGAGACAAGATTGACAAGTGTCATAAGATTGATATTCGAACGAGTCCAAATATCCTTCTCTATGCAACTTAGTCAACCTTCTCTCATTGATGTGACCCAGTCTACAATGCCATAAGAAAGCTTTATTTAAATCTGGAGACTTTCTTTTTAGTGTGTTCTGGACATTGAAAATTTGGAGTTGGTTTAAAACATATATCCCGTTATTTAATGTACCGGACCCAATCAAACCATGATTAAGGTGGATGTTGACAACATCTCTTACAAACGTGAAATCATAACCTTTATTTGATAACAAGGAAACTGATATGATATTACACGTTAAGCTGGGTACAAAATAACAGTTATGTAAAACGAAAATGTGTCCACTCGTCAATCCTAGGTGATAGTCCCCGACGGACGCAGCTCCCACGCTAGCTCCGTTAGCAACCTTTAGGGTCATATCACCTTCTTTCAGCACTCTACGGTTTCTCAGTGCCTGCAATGAATTGCAAATATGAGATCCTGATCCGGTATCCAATACCCAGGAAGTAGAGTTGATCGACAGACAATTCTCAATTACAAACACACCTGAAGTCGAAGCCACAGCTTGCTTCGGTTCCTGGTTCTTGGCGTTCCACTCCTTGCAATCCTTCTTCCAGTGCCCTTTCCTGTGACAATGGAAGCACTCATCCTGGCCAACTATCGGTACTGCTTTCTTTTTCTTTCCCTTCCCTCCCACCTTACTAACACCTCCTCTAGGTCTGGGTGCGGCCTTCTTCTTCCTTCCTTTGGCCCTAGCCTTGGACCCGGAAGAAGATGAACCGCCAACAAACATAGCGGGTGTTTCCCTTGATGTCTTCAAGGTGCCCTCTGCACTCCTTAACATGTTCAGGAGTTCCGGAAGTTCAACTTCTTTTCTTTGAAGGTTGAAGTTCAGGATAAACTGGGCGTAGGTGTGAGGAAGGGACTGGAGAATAAGGTCTGTATAGAGCTCATTATCCAAAGTCGTCCCAAGGTCTGCGAGCTCTTCAATATAGCTGATCATCTGTAGGACATGTTCACCTACCGATGACCCGGCAGCCAACCTCGCTCGAAACAAGTTCTTAGAGGTCTCGTATCTTGCTATACGAGATTGCTCTCCATAAAGTTCCTTTGTATGGAGAAATATGCCATCTAGGGACATATCCTCGTGCCTCCTCTGATGTTCATTGTTCATCGAGGCAAGCACGATGCACTTGGCTCTCGCGCAATCTAAATCCCAGGTTTTGCGGATTTCCTTATCCGCATTGCTGGATTTGGGACCAGGGACAGCAGGTGCCGTAGCGGTGCGGACGTACCCCAGTTTGTCATAGGTCAAAGCCATTTTGACATTCCGCAGCCAATCTTTATAGTTTGGCCCCGTCAGTATATTTTTCTCTAAAAGTAACTTAAGTCCAGTCATTTTCAGGGTCTCTGCAATTAGGAGAGAGAGAAGAAAACTCTTTAGCATGATGCTCTTGCAAGTTTAGAGTGGTTTTTAATTTATCTAAACTGGATGGCTCCCACTGTTTCTCGAATCCTTCCTCAAACCATAAAAGAAGAATTAGTCAAGACTATTCTCACCGTACAATACTTGCTTAACCGTTCAGCCAGGCTGGTGTCGGTACTTCGAGGGAGGTTTTCCAACGCTTTCGCGAAGTTCCTTAATTAAATAACCTCTTTTCTCTGGGGGCGTAACCCCGCTGACACTTTTCTGGACACCTACTAGATTTATAGCATTGATCGTTAAGTGACGAATATCCTGATAAGTATCAAATACTCACAGTAGGATCGGGATCCAAATATCATCGTCTGATAATGTTGTAGGAATGCTACCAACATTCATCAAACTCAAAATGGTATGCATCTCTTTGCAAATTTCAGTTTCTTTAGAAATTCCCGATATGGATTTTTGCCCCATGCTCTTATGATCTTGACTAAGGGCCAACAAATCATAAGTCACATGTCAAGTTCTGCCCATCATTATCCTGTTGATTTGAACCCATTCGTATACTCTTGACTAAGGGCCAAACAAAGTAATACGACTGTCCCAAACCAACTCATCTATCTATGCAACAAATGAATACCCCAGCAGCTACCAATCACTATGTCTTGACTAAGGGCCAAACAAACATAGCTTGAATACTACTGACCATTCATAAGAAATGACGGAGGGCTACACTGGTTTTGGCGAAACCGTGAACGTAGTGAACTTGATATAACCGAAGGAACCTGATAGCTTTTAAAAGGAGTGGTTAAATCTCCGCATTTAAAAATATCTGTTTTTAAAATAACCGAGTGGTTTCTTTTAAATTGTTCCAACGATTTAAACTTGGTTTATTTTCTTTGCATTATAGATAATGCGTCCCATCATTAACCTATCATTGCAGAAAACAACGAAAATACAACGTCCTTTTATGCCATCCGCATTCGCCACGGGGTCCCGTCATCACCCGTTAGGTTACTTAACTAACGACAGAGCGGGGGCTGGGCTAGCGCGGGTGTAAAACATAAGTGGCGTCTAAATAGCTATCATAAATATAGATATTTTACATTCGTCTGATGCAATGATATTCATTCCAGAACACAGATAAACAATATTGGATTTGCAAGCAATCTGTATTTCTTTTGAGCCTGCAAGAAAAGACAGATTACACAGTTGTGATGAATAGCCGTTACCCCACCCTCGACCCCTACGGGTACGGCAAACTACCCGCCCGGCAGTTTGTGTACCCCACCTTGGGTCAGTCCTAGGAGCAAAAACAGTAAAATGAAATAATACAACGGTGGCTACGACCGCAACCTGGAAGTGCCCCGCAAAAATAATATTACAACAAATTACATTTACAACAAATGAATTAAACAATAACCCATTGCTAACACCGGCTATACACCACAACAGTCCAATACAGTTTATATGCACAAACAGATATAACCATTTCAGAAATGTGCAACCCCCTGCCAACCGACATACTAGCAGTTAGGGGAGGTTTACGAACACATTAAACAATCACAGATATAATCCAATATGCAAATACTGTACAATTTCGATCGATTAAACAACATCAATATTGCTCCAAAATCTGCTCTGTTAAACAGTAACCTGAGCAATTATTAAATATTTCAGAAAACCCCAAACACCATAGAGGACCCACACATGAAAGATGAGTCCATGACTCGGCAACTCGGCCGCGGAAGCGCGGCGGATCGGTGGGATCCGCCGCCCTTCCGCGGCGCTTTAGCCGAGTCATGGGCTCGAATTTCATGGGTGTTCTCCTGGACCCTTTTCTAGCTTTCTGAGCACACCTGAAAAATTTTTGGACTTCATTTTAAGTTCGACAGAAACTGAACAGATTTAGGGTTTTCCGGCTTCGTTTTTCCGTTCGAAATTCGTACAAATTTGCAATCAAGTTATTTATTGTTTAGCGAGGCTCTGATACCACTGTAAGTCGATGTAGTACACCCCAGTACTTATGGGGAGGCGGAATTTTCAAAAACGATCAAGTTTAAAGAACGAACATCGACTAACCGCTTAAATCGAAGCTAAACGACAACTAACCAAACATATAGTTGTTCTAAACTACTATGCTTAGGGATTATACCTATCGAAACTAGTCCTTCGTCTTTGTGTCCTCCTTTGTTCTCCTCGACCTTCTCTAGGTAGTAGACGATCCACCCGAGAGCAAAACACCAAGCTACACCTCTAACTTGAGGTAACTAATCTACTTTGATTGCTAATCAAAGAAGAAAGGATGATATAGAGTGAAGGTAATGGATGTTTAAGTCAAACTAAACCTTTGATCTCAACACATGAGGATTAAGGATTAGTCTCTTGAAGATGAGAGCTTGAGGAGAGAGAATGTGAGATGAGATAATGAGATGAGAGAGAGTGTATCATAATATATTATGAAGCATTCTTATTAAGGAATAATGAATAAATAGAAATGAATAAGCATGCTTCATAAATGAAAAGAGGTGATTCATTAACATGAGTCATTAAGCATTTATGGTGCATTAATGATCATGATGAATCACCCTCATGACTCACTAATCTTATCCAAAGCTTATGTCACCTTAACCTCCTTAGTCGCATCTTCTAGAAGCTTCTCGTACAATTACGAGAACGCCCCTCCAATCCGGAAAAATACGGAAAAACTTTATACTGAAAAAATCCAATAACCGGATACTAGTAACTGGCTTAAACCAAAGCCGACTGGTAAAAACTGTCCGAAAGTCGTACGTGCGTAAACGCACGTATGCGTCCGAACCCTTTGTCGCAAAACCATGCGACCTCTATATCGTTTCGCCTGGAGTAGGAAACTCTCTGTGTGGGACTCTAGAGACTCGACTACTACGCTGGCAGTGGGTTTAACCATAGACCGCAAGCGGCACTAGCTGTACGTAACGGTCCCCAGGTAGTTGTCGATAAGAAGGCCGATGAGAAAACCCATCCGAACTCCTACTGAGTCTGATGTGACAATCTCCATACAGTCCGGTCCGTTCGTCCAAGACTATCGCATATCGGGCCTAGGGGGCGGCAAGCGTCAGTACCCTAATAGCGGTATAAGTCGTGTCGGAGGGAAGCCCATTACACCCTGAGAAACTACTGGAACCTACCAGCAAATCTCGCTTGCCCTGGCCAGGGACTTTGCGTAATGGCTCTCTGACACAGCACGATATCTACTCCCAATACCGGGAGGGACGAATCCTGTCTAACCGCCACTGCCTCCAAGTGCTCGGGACTGCACCCAACAGCTACCTGTTTGCACGACTCCTTTGAGCCGTGGTAGGGTAGCAATCTAAGAACAGTGGGACATACTCGAGGCGAAGTAGCAGTGTCAAGTCTGCGGACTACGCTGTACTCATGTCACCTGGGAACTGTTCACTGACGACTGGTATCAAACCAACCAACAGTTCCCTGTGAGTCCTGTCCGGTGTACCCGTAACCTAACGAGCACCTGCATACTATCTCCAGTACGACGTACTGATGGCTGTGGGACAGACCATCTCCCCAACTGGGATGAGAAGCGTACACACTAGTCTACTCCGGAGTATCGATGCTCTGTCTCGATAATCCAACAACCAGGGACCTGAATGAGGATGTGCTTATAGACTACCCAGCCCCCACTAGTGTGACTGCCATCACAACGCTGGTAGACAAGCAAGATCCTAAGAGCTCTATCAATACGTAAACTCACATATTAAGATAGAAAAACCAAGTAGCATACTACCATGTTTAGCAAGACTGTTATATACATGTGAATATCCCAAGCTTCCATTAAGTAATATACAAGCTAGTATGATACAGTAATGGCCTTCTAGGGCATAAACACTAACACCTACGACACACAGGTTTTGAGTTGTTCAACTCAGCGGACTTATACAGAGTATTGTATGTTGTCCAAGTGTCCATCAGGACAAAGGGGTAGGTCCTCATACTATGTTCTGTTTACTTATGACTTCTCTAGTATTTAGACAAGTGTTTCGTAGAAATACAAGGTCTAAGTTTTGAGAAGTTGTGGGTATAAGAATAAAGTAGAGAACCAGGTATCACAAGTATCGGGATTCTTCAAAGAGATCGAAGATGTAGATTCTTGTGTTTGGTATTCAGATGATAGTAATAGTTTTGAGAAACGTGTTTCACTTTCAGGTTACTCATAATTGGATGGATTCCTAAGTTGAGTAACGCTGGTTAGCCTCTTTTCTATTAAGTTGATATGCACTGGAGACAGCTGCATGATTTGAATCTGGTTCCAATTAAATAAGTTGCAAAGTTTCTATATTGGATATAGAATGGTTCATACCTTAAAAGATGTTAAGGTACGGGGAGTTGTCCAGCTTATGCATAAAACCAGACTCTGGATAACTCAGGGCATGTTTCTGTAATGGCTGTTTGTGGGTTGTCCCTGGCTATGACGAGGGTTGATTTTCTACCATTTGGAAGATCAATAGTGATATTGTTCTTGACTCGCCACAGTTTTAGTAAAATGGATCTTTTTCAGAAAACAGTAGTGGGAGTATGGTAGAACTGGAAGTGATTCCAGAACCGCAAATGATTACGGAAAATTTAATAGGACCTATATATTCAATCAGGTTTGACATTCCATTAGCCACTCCGCTGATATGGTGGGTAACCTCAGACACCCGAGAGGTACTCCGGTAGCCTCAAGGACGGTGACAGGGAGGTTCTTGCTTACCCAGACTTGACACTACTGTTGTTCCAGGCAATGAGACCCGGTAGGAGGGTTGTTGTGGTCAGTGGGAGCAGCAGAAGAATAGTGGGTAAGTAGCTTATGTCTATTTATAGACTTGAGCAGTTATAGCGGAGATAGATCATCTATTTTTGATGTGACAGTCATGGGATTGACTTCAATCAGAATAGGGGATGGATCTGTTAAGAAGGTAGTAGGGTGTGATGTCATGGTATTTGGATGACATACACAGAGTAGGAAGTAAAATTCCTATACTACGATCGGTTGTACTGTGGTCGTCACACAGTTGTTTCTCCAGACAGGATATGGATATAATATTTGACATTCTGGTTTCTAGATCTATGGTTTTAGATATGGATTTGGGTAGTTTCCCAATGTGGGAACTTTGACAGTATTCTAATGGTTTTTAGAATAGATGACTCCTGGCATGGTGGTGTACCTGCAGATGATGGAGTCACCCTCTCTAAAGGTGTCTTACAGACTAAAGGGGAGAGGGATGTGCATGATTGGCAGATCACTTGCTTAGGCAATTGAGTCAATCGTGAGATGTCAAGTACCACACCAAATGTTGTTTTTGCAAGAGATGCAATAAGTTTGTATTAATCCAATCCTGGAGAAACATAAGGAAGCAGTTTTAGAACATAAGTACATGTTCTACGGATTTGATGACGGCAGCCTCCTTCGGGAGACGATTATCATTCCAGGCTTCAAAGGTGACATAGTTGACAGAGTGATTGTCAGAGTTATAGTTTTCCCTCTGACGAGGGACAGTATTATGGACAGGTGGTCCAAGAGGATACTGTGGGAGGCATGGTGCCGGATACTGATTAGGTTCAGTGATCGATATAGTCTAAGAAGTTTGGATTTGGAGTTCATTTATGAACTAGGTCCCATCAGATATCCAGACATATTCTAAGACAGATATTACTCGATTCGGGAGATGGCTTTCTCCGCGAACTTGAGATTTAGAGAGATATAGAAAGAAACATCTAGGCGGATCCACTCACTGAGGCTATTTCTCGAACACAATAGTTTTACAAACGGGCTTTGTGAAACTGATTAGTAGAGGAGTTGGATGCTCGGTTTCACACGGGCTGTGAGTAGTCGACATCGCAATAATTAGCCTTAAGTGCAAGTGGGAGATTGTTGGAGATAGTGCCCTCAGAGTCAATTATTGGATCGCAGGTACGTGATTACAAAGATTGCGGAGGACCTATAACGGTAGGACAGTATTACTCGAGATGATAGTATGCTATCTGGTTTGCCTTTATCAGTCGTGTACAGGTTCAGGTGACTGATCAAATATTACACTTTGATAGAGCCCTTAGGATCTTGCTTTACTACCAACAGTATGATGGCGATCATATACGTGAGAGTTGGGTGGTTTATACGCATATCCTTAATTGTGGTCCCTAGTCGTGGGAGTTTCGAGACAGGGCATCGATAATCCGGAGTAGACTAGTGTATACAGTCGAGACCCCGACGAGAGGCGGTGGCCGGTCTCACAAGCCACTGGTGCTAGTTGGATCACCTAAGATGTATACAGGTGCTCATTGGGTTATGAGTACACCGGACAGGACTCGTCGGGAGCCTGCTAGTTGGTATTATACATATCGTCAGATACCAGTTCCCTGGTGACATGTGTACAGGTTAGTTCATCGACCTGAGGTCGTCATTTGTCTCGTGTGAGTTCCCACTGTGCTTTGATTTCTACCCTACCACGGCTCAAAGGAGTCGTGTAAACAGGTAGCTTTTGGGTACAGTCCCGAGCCATATGGAGGCACGTGAGCGGATCGGCAGGGGATTCGTCTCTCCAGGTATTGGGGGCGAGATCGTGCTATGTCTAGGCGAGCCATTACACAAAGCCCACGGCCGTGGCAGGAGATTTACTGGTAGGTACTCCAGTAGTATCTCAGGGTGCTATTGGGCTACAATCCGACACGACTTATACTGCTATTGGGGTCTGACGTTACTAGCCCCCTAGGCAGATATGTGATACTCGTTGATGAACGGACCGGACTGTATATACATTGTCACTGTTAGGCTCAGTAGGGTTTCCGGATGAGTTCGCTCTTTGGCCTCCCTTGAGGTCAGTCCATGGGCAGCCGTTACGCATAGCTAGTGCCGCTGACGGTTTGTGGTTAAACCTACTGCCAGGGTACCGACGAGTCATTAGAGTCCCCTACAGACAGTTTCCCAAGTTCGGACGAAACGTTGTAGAGGCCGTATGGTTTTATGGCAGGGTTCGGAAAATGCACGTGCGTTTACGCATGTGTCAGATTTCGGGCAGATGATACTGGTCGGCTTTGGTTTAAGCCGGATCCGAGTATTATATTGAGTAGATATAATATCTTTGTCTCATTTGCATTTGTGTTCGATCGTAATACAAATGCGGGTATATTTATACAGTTACAGGGTAATCCTGAAATTCGTTTCAGGATCACTTTTGGAAGTTGCCAGTTTCCAGTTTTCTATCAGCCGTCTTTTAACATTCGGTTAAAGACGGATTTATCTTTTCTTGGATGAGTGTGGAAGATTCTAGAAGCATCTAGAAGGTGGTGACAAGGCTTATGACTCACTTGTTCATTTATGGTGCATTTATTGTGTTCACACTAGATATTTTCTTGTGTTCACACTAGATATTTTCTTGTGTTCACACTAGATATTTCCTTATGGTTACTCTCTTGTTCCTACACTCACCTCCCTCCTCACTTATATATATGGCCGGCCCCTTCCCCCCCTCTCACTCACTTGATGGTTGTGAAAAGATTATGATAGTTTTGGGGTGTATGGAAATTTCATTGCTCATTTCATTCCATCACCCGAATCAATTAGCAACTTAATTAACCGTTTGTCCATAGCATTGGACGGAACGAGACAAAGTCTTCTACTCATTCTCTACATCAATCTTGGTCGTCTCTTTTAGCAAACTTGACGACCGAGTTGCCTCGAGTCAGAGGCGGGAGCCCGTTTAAAAAATCGTTGACGTGGTGCTACCTGGACGAGGAGATCGGAGATCGACGAGAACGGAGCAGCCGTAACGGAGCGTGGGATGATGGTTAAAGAACGAAGGACTCGGATCGTTCGGTATAACCTTTCTACTCTCTTTACAGTTTGTTAGTTTAGCAATAATGGCAGATCCGGGTTAAAGTATACGATAGCGCCAGTTAAAAAGTTTTTTGTTCCTCATTTGTCGTCTGTAGACGGCCGGGGCGCTAACGTAGACTTACAACAATCATGTCGAGCAAGAAAGCCATCTATACACATATATACATATCCAAGCTGTTAGTGTATATGTCCTAGAGTCCATTACTGTATCATACTATTTTGTATATTACTTAATGGAAGCTTGGGATATTCACCATTATATAGACAATCTAGCTCAAAATAGTAGTATGCTACTTGGTTTGTTTCTACATCAATGTGTGTACATGTGTTTCTTTTAACATATCGCCTATACACATTAGTGGAGCCCTTAGGATCTTTGCTTGATTACCAACGTTGTGATGGCAGTCACACTCATGGGGGCTGGGTAATCCACAAGCACATCCTTATGCCGGTCCCTAGTCGTAGGACTATCGAGTCAGGGCATCGATACTCCGGAGTAGACTAGCGTATGCACTTCTCATCCCAGCAGGGGAGACGGTCTGTCCTACAGTCGTCAGTACGTCGTTCTTGAGATAGTATGCGGGTGCTCGTTAGGTTACGAGTATACTGTACAGGACTCGTCGGGAACTGTTGGTTGGTACTATACCTAACGTCAGTTATCAGTTCCCAGGTAATATGAGTACAGCTTAGTCCGCTGACTTGATACTGTCACTTCGCCTCGAGTGTGTTCCCACTGTACTTTGATTACTACCCTACCACGGCTCAAAGGAGTCGTGCAAACAGGTAGTAGTTGGGTGCAGTCTCGAAGCACTTGGAGGCAGTGACGGTTAGATAGGATTCGTCTCTCCCGGTATTGGGAGTTGATATCGCGTTGTGTCTAGGAGAGCCATTACACATAGTCGTCCCTGGCCAGGGCAAGCGAGATACACTGGTAGGTTTCCAGTGTTGTCTCAGGATGTTTTGGGCTATACACCGACACGACTTGTACCGCTATTAGGGGACTGAATTTTACCACCCCCTAGGCCCGCCATGCGATATTATCAGACGAACAGACCGGACTGTACGCAGATTGTCACATTCAGGCTCAGTAGGAGTTCAGATGATTTTACCTCGTCAGTCTTCTTATCGGCATCTACCTGGTGGTCGTTACGCACAGCTAGTGCCGCTTGCAGTCTGTGGTTAAACCCACTGCCAGCGTAGTTTCGAGTCTTTAGAGTCCCACACAGAGAGCTATTCGCATTTAGGCAAAAAGAGTAGAGGTCGCATGGTTTTGCGACAAGGTTCGGTCACATCCGCGCACTTGTGCACGTTTGGTATCCGGGAAGTTATTACTAGCGGGCTTTGGTTTAAGCCAGATCCTAGTATACATTTTGGGATTGGTTTTATCTCATTTGTATTCATGTTCTTCGGAACGCGGATGCGGGTGTGTATGCACGGTTGACAGAGACGGAGACAGAGGATTCTTATTAGGGTTGTTGACTATTGACTTTTGCTAAACCCTATTGAGATTTAGAAATATGATTAATAATAATATTAATTAAGTATTATTGTGCCATGGTTTGGTTGAAAGGTTGACTTTGTGGACCGGTTGACTAGGTTGGACTTGTTGACCACCATCTTGACAATAGCTATCATTTCATGGCATTGACCTTTGCTTGCTTGTTTGTTCACAAAATGCATTAAATGCATGAAATGATAAAGCCCTTGACATGAACCATCACAAGATGCTTAATTATTGTTATTATTATGATTATTTTGTGTTATTAGAGCATGGGTGGAAAAAGTCTTGCTCATTCTATCATTCTCATTCTCTCTCATCCTCAAGCTCTCCTTCTTCCTCTAGCTTAAGGAAACTCCCTCTCATGAGTTGAGAACCATTTCCTTAGAGATAAAACCCAAAACACTTCTCTACTCATCCTAGTATACAAGGTCTAGCAAACTAAGTGTTCTAGTTTCCTCTAAATTGAGGTTGGTGCCAAAGGTAGAAGCTTTCGGGTGGATCCATCTTCGGCACAAGGAGACGACGAGGAGAGAACCATCCGACCACCACAAGGAGTCGAAGAGAAGGAGTTCAAGTTAAAGTATAACCCCTTAACCGAGTAGGTAACACTCCTAGTTAGGTTGTTAGATAGTTAGTTTAACAAAGATCCGTTTTTGAGTCCATGTTACCCTACCGTAGAAAATCGTTTTTCACCATTTCCGCAACCCTAAAGAACCGGGGACGGGTAACGTGGACTTACAGTGGTATCATAGCCTAGTTAAACACTATCTAGCATGTTAGCAAAGTAACTAGAAGTTCGATCGGAGAAAAAATCACGAAACATGCCCGAAATATCAACTTTCCGACGATTTTGTTTTCTGTTCAAAAATTAATAAATCATACACTAAAAATCGGCTCAGGGTTTTTATAGCACACCCAAGAAAAATGGTCCAGCGACTCGATCAAAGCGCCGCGGAACAACGGCAGGAGCATGATCCCGCCGCGGATCCGCGGCCGAGTTGAATCGGCCATGGGGAATTTTTCCCGCAGTGTGTTCAGTGTTGTGTTTTAGGATTTTTACAATATGTTTTTTCTGCCCAGATTTTCCAGAAAGCAAAATTTGTTTTTGGGGTGGTAAAAAATCCGTATTTTGATCGAACTTCTAAAGACTTTAGCTAACAGGTTTATATCTGTGATGTGATATATGTATTGAACGTCTGCTAATCGCTATACGTCGATTAGTGGGGGTTATACATATCTGTGATCTGTAATGTTGATGGTATGTTTATATGAATTCATTGGATTGTCGCGGATGAATAGCCGGGGGGGTTGTGAGATGAGAGTTTTTTCTTTATCTTTCAATTCATGTAATTTGTAATTGATGTAATATTATTTATATGGCCGCACAACCGGGATGAAGTTGTAGCCGTCATTGTATAATTTCTTTTACTGTTTTTGCTCCTAGGATAGACCCATGGAGGGGGTGCACAAACTACCGGGTACCTCGAAGTGCCTAGTGGCTTAATCACGTTGTTGAGGGAGGTTGCTTCATTTCGGGTATTTGGCGGGTAGTTTGCCGCACCCGTAGGGGTCTAGGGTGGGGTATTGTCTATTCACCGCGACCGTGTAATCCGCTTTTCGTTAGAGGCTCGTACGGAATGTGGATTCCTAGTATATCCAATGTGTTCATCTGTGATCTGGAATGGCTATCAATGCATCTGACGAATGTATATATCAATATATGATATCTATTTAGGCGTTGCTTATGTTTTGCATCCGCGCTAGTCCAGCCCCCGCTCTGTCGTTAGTTAAGTAACCTAACGGGTAATGACGGGGCCCCATGGCGAATGCAGATGGCATAAGCGTACGTCATATTTTCATTGTTTTCCGCAATGGTAGGATTAAATGATGGGACACATTAAAATTAAGGCAAGAAAATAAACCAAGTAAAATTCGTTGGAACACTTTCAAAACCACTCGGTTCTTTTCAAAAACCAACTTTGAAATGCGGAGCTTTAACCACTCCTTTTAAAAGCTATCTCGTTCCATCGATTATATCAAGTTCACTACATTCACGGTTTCGCCAAAAACATTCGTAGCCCTCCATCATTTTAGTTAAATATTCGGTAGTATTCAAGCTATGTATTTTGACCTACGCCAAGGCATAGTGATTGGTAGCTGTCGGATATTTATCTGTTGCATACATAGAATGCGTTAGTTTGAGACAGTTGTACTGCCATTTTGGCCTACGTCAAGGGTAGGTACGGGTGGGTTCAAATTAACCTGGATAATGATGGGTAGAACTTGACATGTGACTTATGACATTTTGACCTACGCCAAGGTCATAAGAGCATGGGGCAAAATTCCACATCGGGAGTTTCAAAAGAAACTGAAACTTCCTAGCGCTGCATACCATTTGGAGTGTGATGATTCTGGTAGGATTCCTTCAGTTTTGTCACGCGATGATATTTGGAGCCCGATCCTACTGTGAGTATATTCTACTCTTCGGGAAATTTCTCACTTAATGATCAATGCTATAAACCTAGTAGGTGTCTACAAAGGTGTTAGCGGGGCTACGCCCCCAGGGAAAAGAGGTTCTTAAATTAAGGAATTTCGCGAAAGCGTTGGAAAACCTCCCTCGAAGTACCGATACTGGCCTGGCTGAACGGTTAAGCAAGTATTGCACGGTGAGATTGATCCCGACTAATTCCTCCTTTTTGGTTTGTGGAGGGATTCGAGAAACAGTGGGAGCCATCCTGTTTAGACAAACTAAAAACCAGTCTAAACTTGCAAGAGCATCATGCTGAGTGTTTCTTCTCTCTCTCCTAATTGCAGCGACCAATCGTCATAACCGCACTTAAGTTACTTCAAGATAAAAACATACCGACAGGGCTAAAATACAAAAATTGGCTCAGGAATATCAAAATGGCAATCACTTACGACAAGATGGGGTATCTCCTTACCACCAAAGTTCCCCCTGTCCCAGGTCCCACCTACAACGTCGCGGATAAGGAAATCCTTAAGACCTGGGAGATCGATTGCGCGAAGGACAAGTGCCTCGTGCTTGCCTCTATGGACAATGAACATCAGAGGAGGCACGAGAATATGGACTTGGAATCCATATTTCGTCATACAAAAGAACTGTATGGAGAGCAATCCTGTATCGCCAGATACGAAGTCTCGAAAAAGTTGTTTTCGACGAGATTGGCCGTCGGATCATCGGTAGCGGAACACGTGCTTATGATGATTGGCTTCATTGAAGAGCTCGCGGACCTTGGGACCACGTTAGAGAATGAGCTCTATACGGACTTGATTCTCCAGTCCCTTCCTTCCACTTACGCCTAGTTTATCCTAAATTTCAACTTGCAAGGAAAAGAGGTTGAACTTCCGGAGCTCCTCAACATGTTGAGGAGTGCAGAGGGCACCCTTCAGAAAGGTAGGGAAACATCCACTTTGTTTGTAAGAGGATCTTCCTCTTCTAAGTCCAAGGCGAAAGCCAAGGGAAAGAAGAAGAAAGCCCCCGCTAAACCAAGGGGCGGTGTTACTAAAGGGGAAACGAAGGGAAAAGCAAAAGAAACAAAGATAGCGGGGCAGCTTGTGGGAAAGGAAGAATGCTTCTATTGTCATAAGAAGGGACACTGGAAAAAGGATTGCAGGGCTTGGAAGGCCAGAAACCAGGATCCGAAGCAAGTTGCGGCTTCGGCTTCAGGTGTGTATGTTATTGAAAACTGTCTATCAATAAACTCTACATCCTAGGTATTGGATACCGGATCAGGATCTCATATCTGTAATTCTTTGCAGGCACTGAGAAGGCGTAGGGTTTTGAAGGCAGGTGATATGACCCTCAGAGTTGCAAACGGATTCGGCATGGATGCTGAGTCCGTGGGGGACTATCACCTGGGATTGTTAAATGGGCATGTTTTGGTTTTGCGTGATTGTTATTTTGTACCCAATGCAACATGTAATATCATATCTGTATCTTTATTATCTAAAGAAGGATATGAATTTGCATTTGTAAGCAATGTTGTAATTATTCACCTTAATCAAGTTTTGATTGGGTCAGGTGTATTAAGCAATGGTATATACGTATTAAACCAACCACAGATTTTTAATGTCCAGAATACACACAAAAGAAAGTCTCTTGAAATAAATCTTGCTTTCTTATGGCATTGTAGACTGGGTCACATCAATGAGAGAAGGTTGACAAAGTTACATACAGAAGGATATTTGGATCCGTTCGAATATCAATCATATGCAAGTTGTCAATCCTGTCTTAAAGTAAAGATGACAAAGACTTCGTTCACTGGACACGGAGTAAAAGCGAGCGAGCTATTGGGACTCATACACAGCGATGTGTGCGGTCCAATGTCTACACATGCGCGAAGCGGTTATTCTTACTTCATTACTTTTACGGATGATTTTTCAAGGTTCGGACATGTTTTCTTAATGAAGCATAAATCTGAAGCCTTTGAAAAATTCAAGGAATATAAGAATGAAGTAGAAAAACAAACAGGAAAAAGTATCAAGACACTAAGCTCTGATCGAGGTGGTGAATACTTAAGTGCCGAGTTCCTGGATTACTTAAAAGAGAATGGAATTCTCTCTCAGCTTACTCCTCCGTACACTCCGCAACATAACGGTGTATCAGAGAGACGGAACTGAACACTTTTGGATATGGTATGTTCCATGATGTGTAACGCTGAGTTAACGCGATCATTCTGGGGATATACGCTAGAATCAGCTACATACCTTTTGAACCGAGTTCCAACTAAGACTGTGCCTACCACACCATATGAGATATGGAGTGGGAAGAAACCCTATTTTCAATATCTGAAGATCTGGGGATGTCCAGCTTTTGTCAAAAAGCAGCATGTGGACAAACTCGAGGCACGCTCAGTACTGTGCAAGTTTGTGGGATACGCAAAGAACTCCAGGGGTATTTTTTCTATTACGCAGAGGAACAAAAGGTCTTTGTTTCTCGTAATGCCCACTTTCTGGAACACTAGTTCTTAGGAAAGGAAATAAGTCGGAGCGCAATAGAACTGGAAGAAATTCTAGAACCACAGACTATTGCTGAAAGCTTAGTAGAACCAGAGGGTTCGAAAGAACAAGACATTCCCGTGCCGCTCCGCAGGAGTAGTAGGCAGTCTCATCCACCCGAGAGATACTACAGTTTTCTCATAGACGTGGATAGAGAGGATTGCATCATTGATTATAATGAGCCGACTGGCTTGCATCATTGATTATAATGAGCCGGCCATTCAGAGCGTTGACTCGGTAAAATGGCTGGATGCAATGCGGACCGAAATGGAGTCCATGTACACCAACAAAGTATGGACTTTGGATGTTGCTCCAGATGGGGTAAAACCCGTAGGATGCAAATGGATCTTCAAGATGAAGATTGGTGTAGATGGACAGGTTGAGACTTATAAGGCTAGACTTATTGCAAAGGGTTTTCGTCGAAGACCTGGTTTGGACTATGACGAAACCTTTTCTCCAGTGGCTATGCTGAAATCCATTCGGATCCTTCTTGCCATTGCTGCCCTCCACGATTATGAGATTTGGCAGATGGATGTAAAGACCGCTTTTCTAAATGGAAATTTAGAGGAGTGTGTCTATATGGACAAGCCAGAGGGTTTCATTCAGAGTGGGAGCAGCGGAAAGGTGTGCAAGTTGCTTAAGTCCATTTATGGACTAAAGCAGGCATCGCGGAGTTGGAACATCTGTTTTGATGAGACGGTCAAAGAATTTGCCATTATCAAAAATCCGGATGAACCATGCATCTATAGTAGATTTGTAGCACGAACTGTCGTATTCTTCGTTTTATACGTGGATGACATTCTTTTGATAGGAAATGACATTCCTATGCTACAATCTGTCAAAGGGTTCTTGTCACACAGGTTCTCCATGAAAGAGCTGGGTGATGCCTCCTACATTCTGGGGATCCAGATCCATCGTGATAGATCCAAGAGGATATTAGGACTTTCGCAGTCCAGGTACATCGACACCATACTGAAAAGATTCAGTATGGAAGATTCCAAGCGCGGTAATCTACCGGCTTGTCACGGGATCACCCTCTCCAAAAAGATGTCTCCCAAGACTGATTTGGAACGGGACCGCATGTCTATTATACCCTACGCTTCTGCGGTAGGCTCTATAATGTATGCGATGTTGTGTACCAGGCCAGATGTTGCTTATGCACTGAGAGTGGTAAGCCGGTATCAGTAAAACCCTGGGGAGAAGCACTGGATAGCGGTAAAGAACATTCTCAAGTACCTGAGAAGGACTAAGGAGATGTTCTTGGTGTATGGCGGAAAAGACCTTAAGATTGAGGCCTTTGCTGACTCCAGCTTCCAGAGTGACAAGGATGATTCCAAGTCCATGTCGGGTTTCGTTTTTACCTTCAATGGAGGGACAGTGTGTTGGAAGAGTTCCAAACAGGAAACCGTTGCTGACTCGACAATGGAAGCGGAATATATCGCTGCATCTGATGCCATAAAAGAAGCCATCTGGATGAGGATGTTCTTGAAAGAACTTCAGGTGGTTCCATCCATTGTTGATCCAATACCTCTGTATTGCGATAACAACGTGGCTATAGCATTAGGGAAGGAACCCAGGTCCCATCAGAAATCCAGACACATCTTGAGGCGGTATCACCTGATCAGGGAGATCGTGGATCGCCAGGAGATCGAGGTTCGGAGGGTTGCTTCAGAAGATAACACTGCAGATCCATTCAAGAAGGCCTTGCCCCAGACTCAGTTCGAGCGGCTGATCGAGATGATAGGTCTTTGATACGCCAGTGCATGGCCTTAGTGCAAGTGGGAGATTGTTAGTGTATATGCCCTAGAGGCTATTACTGTATCATACTAGTTTGTATATTAATTAATGGAAGCTTGGGATATTCACCGTTGTATAGACAATCTTGCTCAAAATAGTAGTATGCTACTTGGTTTGTTTCTACTTCAATGTGTGTACATGTGTTTCTTTTAACATATCGCCTATACACATTAGTGGAGCCCTTAGGATCTTTGCTTGATTACCAGCGTTGTGATGGCAGTCACACTCATGGGGGCTGGGTAATCCACAAGCACATCCTTATGCAGGTCCCCAGTCGTAGGACTATCAAGACATGGCATCGATACTCCGGAGTAGACTAGCGTATGCACTTCTCATCCCAGAAGGGGAGATGGTCTGTCCCACAGCCATCAGTACGTCGTACTTGAGATAGTATGCGGGTGCTCGTTAGGTTACGAGTACACTGGACAGGACTCGTCGGGAACTGTTGGTTGGTACTATACCTATCGTCAGTTATCAGTTCCTAGGTGACATGAGTAAAGCTCAGTCCGCTGACTTGACACTGTCACTTCACCTCGAGTGTGTTCCTACTGTACTTTTATTACTACCCTGCCACGGCTCAAAGGATTCGTGCAAACAGGTAGTAGTTGGGTGCAGTCCCGAAGTACTTGGAGGCATTGACGGTTAGATAGGATTCGTCTCTCCCGGTATTGGGAGTTGATATCGCGCTGTGTCTAGGAGATCCATTACACATAGTCGTCCCTGGCCAGGGCAAGCGAGATATTCTGGTAGGTTTCTAGTATTGTCTAAGGGTGTTCTGGGCTACACTCCGACACGACTTGTACCGCTATTAGGGGACTGACGTTTACCACCCCCTAGGCCCGCCTTGCGATATTCTCAGACGAACAGATCGGACTGTACACAGATTGTCACATTGAGGCCCAGTTGGAGTTCGGATGAGTTTACTTCCCCAGTCTTCTTATCGGCATCTACCTGGTGGCCGTTACGCACTGTTAGTGCTGCTTGCGGTCTGTGGTTAAACCCACTGCCAGTGTAGTGTCGAGTCTTTAGAGTCCCACACAGAGAGATATTCGCCTTTAGGCAAAAAGAGTAGAGGTCGAATGGTTTTGCGACAAGGTTCGGTCACTTCCGCGCACTTGTGCACGTTTGGTGTCCGGAAAGTTATTACTAGCGGGCTTTGGTTTAAGACAGATCCTAGTATGCGTTTTGGGATTGGTTTTATCTCGTTTGTATTCATGTTCTTCGGAACGCGGATGCGGGTGTGTATGCACGGTTGAGAGAGACGGAGGCAGAGGATTCTCATTAGGGTTGTTGACTATTGACTTTTTCTAAACACTAATGACAATTAGAAATATGATTAATAATAATATTAATTAAGTATTATTGTGCCATGGTTGGATTGAAAGGTTGACTTTGTTAACCTGTTGACTTTGTTGACCGGTTGACTAGGTTGGACTTGTTGACCACCATCATGAAAATGGCTATCATTTCATGGCATTGACCTTTACTTGCTTGTTTGTTCACAAAATGCATTAAATGCAAGAAATGATAAAGCCCTTGACATGAACCATCACAAGATGCTTAATTATTGTTATTTTTATGATTATTTTTTGTTATGAGAGCATGGGTGGAAAAAATCTTGCTCGTTCTATCATTCTCATTCTCTCTCATCCTCAAGCTCTACTTCTTCCTGTTGCTCTCTCTCTAGCTCAAGGAAACACCCTCTCATGAGTTGAGAACCATTTCCTTATATATAAAACCCAAAACACTTCTCTACTCATCCTAGTATACAAAGTCTAGCAAACCAAGTGTTCTAGTTTCCTCTAGATTATTGTTGGAGCCAAAGGTTGAAGCTTTTGGGTGGATCCATCTTCGGCACAAGGAGACGACGAGGAGAGAACCATCCGACCACCACAAGGAGTCGAAGATACGGAGTTCAAGTTAAGGTATAACCCCCTAACCGAGTAGGTAACGCTCTTAGTTAGGATGTTAGATAGTTAGTTTAACAAAGATCCGTTTTTGAGTCCATGTTACCCGACCGTAGAAAATCGTTTTTCACTATTACCGCAACCCCAAAGAACCGGGGACGGGTAACGTGGACTTACACAAGCATCCACTATACATAAAATAGCCTCTAGGGCATACATATATCTAACAACCTGTACGGCAAAACCTGTAAGAAACTGTGGCACAACAGGGGTGAATTGCCAACTCGATAGTAGAAACATCACAGAGAAGAAATCGCAAGTATGACTCTCTCCTAGGTCATACAATAATAATATCATCAATATAAATATAACCTGAAACATCTAATAATGGTGAGGGTAAACATCTAAACATAAGTATAATACCCAGTGCTCGTGTCAGTACCTCAGGTAGTAACATGTCAATATATGATGAACGAATGTATTAGAATGAAGGTAAAATACATCTCGTACAAGAAAACCGTTTTCTTATCTCAGTGAGATTTGTGTATAAAAACCGAAGTATCGTCAATGAAATCAACAGAGAATCCATGTCAAGCATCGACCCAAAATATAAATCTCAATATCTCAATGTCTCGGGCACCGGCATTCCGGAATGACCCATATCATCAAATATCAATATCTCGGGCTCCGGCAATCCGGACTGGCCCAAATCATCAAATCTCACGACTACGTCGGTATCCTCCGGATATCCTCCGCGTCAAAATAATCGGTCGGTAGTGCTCCCCTGCCGGGTTCAACGTCATCATCGCGACATCTTGCCCCGGGGTACCGCATCGGGTCTACGATGCACCCGCAGACGGTTCATCCCCCTCCTCGAATCAGTTGTATGATACTGCTCAAGTGCCGAGAAAACTCATGGTGGACATATCTCACATCATATCATGAGAAAACCATAAATCTCTATCTTTTGAAATTAAAATGAGTTTATAAAATCCTTGTGGTTTCTCCAAATCCAGAAATCTCATGGAAAATCCGAAATCCCAAACTCGAGAGTAAATAAACAGTACATTACCGGCATAAAGCCCCATAATATGACAAGACAACTGGATAAATACACATGCATGGGTATCTAAATAAAGAATGCAATATCTAATTTAGCACATGATAGTAAGCATACTAATAATATGTTGAAACTACCAGCTAGCAGGTTATACTGATAACGCAATGTTTTCTAAAGTTTACGTAACATTGCAATTACCGATGATGATGTGTGTGAGCCGGCAAGCAAGTGATCGTGGACATACGCATCATCGGTAATGGTGCTGGTGTCCTAACAGTCGATATCATCATAATTAATGGAACACATGTAGAAACATGCAATACAATGAGAACATGAATATAACGGAAAATGAATTGTAAACGCAACATTGGAGAATATATATTTATATGTACGAGTCATACAGTTTTGGCATTTGAAATAGTGCGAATCGTGGTTTTAGAAAATAAGGGCTACGGTGTTTTTAAGAAAAGGTACGTCCTTTAAAATATCCGTAGTATCCCTCGGCCTGTCTTTAAAATACTCACGATTCGTAGGTTTTGAAAATAAGTATGACTCGAGCCCAGTTTAACATCTACCTGATCACTACAGGACTAAATTAAGAGACTAATCAAAACGGTAAGGAAATCCACCTAAGTCTGAGTCGATATATCTAGTAGTCGGAGATCCCGTCTCAATAGCGTCGCGTACGATAAAATATATAATACGACATTCTCGAATCAGGAGTGCGGATCAATCATCATATTTATACCTTGTACGGTAAAGTCCATCGTATGACAACCCAAAATTGGGGTACGGGTCAAATATCACATATACATCATTTTTTATATGGTATTACTATGATAATATCCTGAATTAGGAATACTTTTCTACAGTCTAGTACATACACATATCATCCACCATACACACACACACACACACACACACACACTCGTGTGTATAAAAACACATCACCCATCGATCCACTATAATATCATGTCGTATATCATCTCATATGCCATATCACGGCTCAATCACTTATCAATATCTCACGGCATCATGCCCGATCATATCGACTCACCATCAAGTATCATATACTATCCTCATCATCCGTGTATACGTATATATATATATACATAAAAACGCATCAACATATATATATATATATATATATATAAACCTATACACCCAACATATCATGTGTGTGCCTGTCTGTGTGTGTGTCAACCTTAACTCTAGGGTTTCGCAACTAAGAAACTAACTAACAATGCTTTCATCCAATTACGCTCAAATTTAACTCATGATCTCCTAAGACATTCCTTGCTAATTATACATGTCTTAAATACACACTTTTATAAATATATATGACATATTCATACGCTACACTACGAAACTGCGGGGGTGCTATACGCCATCCACCCGACTTCCCCCATAGATATACAACTACTCATCTGGATCTTTGCTTGCCGAAGTCGATGTCGCCATTCTCTTCTTTATCGTCCGAAGTCCACCTGAAGATGCCTACATATATAAACACATAGCATCATAAAAGGAAATCGCGCACGAAAACCCAAACGACACACAAATCACCCATAGGTTAAAACCTATAGTCTACGCACAAAAGAACCAAAAAACTCCCGATATCGACGTACAAACGTCAAGTGACCGAGATAAAACACAATACCAAAACTAAAGTTATTAAAAATTCACAAAACCATAACAACAACTCAAGAAAACGCTACCAGATTTGCCTCAGGTGAGAATTAGGAAAAGTTACATATAAGATAGGTCTAATTAACAGATAATGGAGCCCTGGACGAAGCCCGGACCAAAAATAACCTCCCAAGGCCGCAATTTGCGGCCAAAACTAATTTATTTAAGGCCTTAACAAAGGGTTGGGCTCTCTGGTCTTGGGTATAGCTTCTAGGTTGCCTGCACACCTCTCAGTAATCGCTAAATACTTTTCAGGTGCCCCGGGTCATAGCAAATCTCTAAATATCATCATAATTCCCACAATCTCCTGGTATCGGGGTTTTAAGTTCATTTCTTGGGGTTCTAATATCTGGTTTAGTTCACAATACTAACATTACAGGGGTTGTAGTCACTAATTACACCGTAATACACAATCACAATTCAAGGAAAGCCCTAACCCTCATATTGGAATTTTCAACCTCACTAAACCTCACCAAATCACTTCGAAACTAAAATAGATGCTAAAGGAAATCAAATTCTACACTAATGGTGAAAGAATTACCTCATTTGGCAACTCAAGGATTTTCTTGAGTTGCCCCAAGTGCTCAAAATCCCAACTTTCTTGGTCTACCATGCTTGTAGTGAGCTTGTGCATAATTTTTATGAAGAGGATGTAAGGTTTTGATGTAGTTTTGGTGGTGTTGTGAGGGGGGTAAACATGGTGGAGGGATGAGGGCAGCCATGAGAGGAGAGGGAGAAGAAAACGATGAAGAAAATGGAATGAAGGAAATGAGGCTAAGTCAAAGAACCCCTCGCTATCTCTCTCTCTTCTCTCTCTTGCCCATACCTCATTCTTTAATCCTTATTCTTTTCTTTTCTTTTCTTTTAAAACAAAAAATAAATAAAACCATATACATATAAAAGAAACACAAGACACCATGGTTCATGCAAATTGAAAAAAATGTGTTTTGAAACATGACATGGTGCATGTCACATGCAAAGTCCTACTTAATGAAAAATTAGTAAACGCTAATCGAGATTAGTAGTAACCCATACACAATTAGTTGAATAAAATTTATAAAGTGTCTAAATCGTATAATATTCTTTTAAAATCAATAATTAATATAAATTTCCAAATATTTCCCAATTTATCGGTATATAATTATACCATATCATTAAAACCAATCCTTGCACTTAATAATATTCTTGAAATTTATTATTTTAATTATTTAAATTCCCAAAAATAATATTTTACTTTTCTGAAATGTTATAGTCTTCCCCCTTAAATAAATTCGTTCACCGAATTTAAATTTAATTTCCCCGAAATACTAAAACATTTCAGCAAAACGATCAAGTCGTCGAGGCTCCGAAATCATACATACATAAAACATATCGTAGTGCAATACTTGCGCATGAAAAACGAGTATATAACTCAAATCAAAACTCCGTCAAGCATCACGCAATCATCGGAGTTATGGTGAAGATACCAATGTCAAAGTCCAGTACGAAAATAAACATGATATACATCAAAACTATAACAAGTACATAGTATGCATCGTTGTAAACTCGTCAAAACATCTGAAAAGAAATGCATGCCAAACCTTTTTCAATCACTGTGCGATGCGCGTATCACGGCACAAGTAGCGGACGTTTATTGTAAGAAAATAACTATATATATACATATATATATATATATATATATATATATATATATATATATATATATATATATATATATATCTTATGATTAATATACACATCCCGCCGTTTTGAAGATAAATTAGAAGCGTTTCCATTGTAAAATGTTTCGTGACATCTCGGACACATAGGAAAAATATTGAGACTGTAGCTCCTTTTTTGAAATCCCTTCGATAACTATCGATGCATGCAAGGTATTGTTCTCATAACAGTCCTGATCCGTTACTAAAGAAAATAGTAAATATCATAAAAACGTGATGCTCAAGGAAATCATACTCAATTGTATATGTAATAATGCCATGTGTGTCTGGTGCGCACAGAAATCGAAATCAATGAATGTGCCACAAATGTGCACAGAAACAAAATCTAAGTGCAACGGGTGTGCACGAAAACACCTGACAAAGGCAATGGGTGTGCCTAACAGCAATATCAGGTGCATCTGATATGCACGAAGAATCCCGATTTAATGCATCTAGTGTGCACCAAAATCGCATCATGCGTGCCAAGTATGCGCAAGAATCCAACTCAAGTGCACAAGGTGCATGAAAATAAATATCGAATATCACAATCGAAATCGACGGTATACAACAAACCTCAATCCAAATCAGGTATACCATGGTATATAATCTTACAACCACGTGCATCAGTGTGCACAAAATCGAATCCGTGTACTAAATGTGCAGGAAAACTACACCGAATGCACAAGTCAAATCACATGCGTGCCATAGGCATGAATCAAATCAACCATCTCAATGACAACAAATCGAAATCGAGTGCAACTGTGGTGAACGAAAACTCAATCATGTAAATAGATCACCCAAAATACCGAAATCCAAAATGACGGATACATGATATTCGAATCACCAAATCGCAAACCGTAAAGAATGTTGTCGATGCGTCCTTCCTTCAAAGTCGAGAAGGTGTCGGTGCATCCAAAGGTAGCAAAGCAAGATATCTACTTTCTTCGTGTTCATGGTCTGGCGCCTTGTGCCCTTAGGCTTTCGCCTTTCACTGCGAATTGCCAGTTACATAACTCCTCGGCTCAACGGCCCAAAATGGAATGATGGCGGATGCAGTTCCGCTCTGGCACTTCCTCGAAAAGATCTCTGGCCAACTATCATGGTCATTCATAACATGTCTCGTTGATGATGCCGAACTCTGGCCTACTGTGTGCGTAATACAATCGATTCTGGGTCCAAATATTCTCGTTTAGTATTCCAGAATGATTCTATCGGGGTCTCTCCCAATCTCGTTTCTGCGGAACTGCCCGTAAGTTATCACCCTTTACTAAATCCATATCTTGTTCCGGAACAGCTGCATACTCATCACGACTACTTCGAAAAGGTATATCCCTAATCAACGCCTCTACATGCGTATCACATCTCTGATGTCAACGTAGTGGAACGTCATCTCATCAAAATCCAGTGGCAACCGATCAACTGAGACTAAATTGCTAGATTTATAAAATTCAAATTATTTTTCTTATGGATTCCAAGAATTGTATCCCATCACATGATATCCGGAAGACGTTAAACTTTTCGATCGATTCATCAAAGTCCCATAATTTCCCGAGAGCTCAACACTTGAGCACAGTTTAATAATACCTAGTACATGCCACAGTACCTATGGACCGGCCGTAGAAGGGCAGACCCAAACCTCATTAATGGCACCGCGGAACTTCCGCAAACCCTAAGGTTCAAAAGCGGTTCAATGGTCATTATGTCGAGTTGGGATTTCATTCTTCTAGAGGGTTCACAGAATTACTTGCATGTTTTTCCGAATACCTTAAACTTGGAAAAATGGGTTTCTGTCATTCGTTCGTTTTCTATCGACTCTCAACGTACCTGCGTGAAGTCTTCTCTAGCTAAAATCAATCGATCTGATGACCTCGCATCGGGGTATGCAAACGAACCGCATGTCCTAGTCTTTCATCCATGGGTGACTAGCGATCTTCTATAACATCTCTAAATACAACTCGTGCTGCAATAGCTTCAAACATCTGGGGCGATATCTTGTTAGTTGCAGCAACAACTTGCTCATCCATCTGCACGATAGAGAATGAATCCATCATCAAGAATAAACGGTGCATTGACGGTCATCAAATTCTTGCAGGCCTATAATAATGGCCTAATCCTCTGGTGCTGATCTGAACTTTCGCGTCAACGAGAAAACATAGTAAAACGATATATTGAACTCTCATATCACGAAAAGCACACTAAAACGATACATCTATGCAATCGTGTGTCGCTGGAATCACGACCTTTTCAGTGCTCGTCCATGACGAGCTCGTGCTGACATCAACTTTAGCCGCAGCTCTCTCTGCCCGTGCAACCGTAGTAACAAAAACCACCAACCGATATCGATGAGGATAGATAAAGAAACGAATAGAATACTGTGCAAAGAAATATACATCGTAAGGCTTCTTAAGCGGAGTAGCGTATTGTAAGTATGCCGCGGAACATATATGATTGAACATCTTCGTGTGTATTTGGAAAAGTATTAATCACAACTAAAGAAACTTATAGAGCAATCAATTAACGGTGTCGATGTAGCGCGTTAATGAATATGGATCGTCCACTGAGATGTGTGTTTTGATCGATCTTGTTTTAGATGAGTGGAAATGAAAAGATAAAAGAAAATGCAAGAAAATTGATTCAAGATTTGTGAGATTTGATTTTAAGAAAACATAAAGAATATAGATCTAGAATCAAGAATCAAGAAACGTCCCAATCACTTTGATTTATCAAGATAATGAAGAATAGGTTGTAGGATTCGATTGAGTTAATAGTTAATGATGAACCTAATAATTCATAATCTTAACTATTGATAATTTGTAGCTAGATTGATGATTATGATGAAGATTACGGATCAATTGGAGAAACTAGGGTTTCTCCTTCACTATCCCTTGTCTTTTCAATCATGATCATTCGGATCTAGCCTCTATCAAAGAAAATCATCAATCGTTCGATCCCTAATTTGCAATGAAATAATCAAGAAGTCATTTCGCTCCAAATTAGGTCATTAACGATTCTTTTTGCTAAGGTTCACAAATCTCATAAAAATTAAGACTAATATTAAGATTTGATCATCATTAGATCTATCGATTCTCTTGAATCATCCACAAGCGGAGAATTTACTCAAGCATCATGAAAATAAATGAATCAAAGATCAAGAAGCTTCATAACGCAAGAGTGTAAAGAAAGCAAGAAGTACAATTATCACCTTTATTAAATCGACGACTAATTACACATTCCTTTAATTCGAGGTTACAAAATGTTGCTCTCGATCGCTCCTTTTGAAGAGGTAACTAGATCCGTCGAAGTTCGCTCCGCTCGATCTCCGTGAGAATTGGATCGTCGTGGATCTCGCGCTCTTGATGATGATTGGCTTCGCGAATAAAGGATCAATGGTTGCTTGCTTGATTTTCTTCTCAAAATGATCTTGATTTGGCTTTTGATTTGGATTTGTGCTAGGGTTTTGGTATCAAGTTGTGTCACTCAACTTGTGCAAATTTGGTTCAATGTTCAACCCTAATTAACGAACAACCTCCACCACTAGATCTAGATCCCCTTTTTATAATTTTCAAAGGAGTCTTCCCTCCAAAGCAAGGTTGTTATAAAGAACCTTCTAGAATAAGGTTGTTAGAGGGAATATTCTAGAAGAAGGTTGTTACAAGGAATACTCCAGAGTGAGTTTGTTATGCAGAGCCTTCGGGTGGAAGACACGTGGTCTTTGAGGGTCTTCTAGAAGCCTGGCGGTTAAATGGAATATTCGGAAGAATTTTGAACTGCTGACGAGTCAACCAGGCCGCGGAACCGTGGCGGATTGGCCTGGATCGGCGGCCATTTAGTGGCCTTGATGGCTCATTTTCTCTGAATTGCTTGGTTTTGGCTTTTAGGGAATCTTCTGATGTCTGGAATATCATTATTCTTTCTTGTTTGCAGCGAGATCTTAAGTCTATGATTTGCTGCATTTTATCGGCACTTATGTAATTCCGTCTTTTTGACCTGAAGGATTTTCTGCACACAATCTTGAAAAAATATGTCGAGACATACAAAATCATACATGTAGTAATAAACACACAATTTCCCTCACAATGCCGGTTATAATGTATAACACATGTTATTTGATATTTTGCAGACGAATTTCTAAAATGTGCTATATCCATACCAAACACCTTTAGATGATTAGAAAGAGTAGGGAAATTGATATGTTAAAAATGCAATATTTTCGACTGAACAATACACACAGTACGTTACTCTACTTATGTCACCTACTCCATCAACCAAGGTCAACCTATGCGACGAAAGTTCGGGTCTAATACCATCTCGACCAAGTCTAAGTTCCGTAAGGTCAAGCCTAGGTTCCGAATATATATATACTCCCTAGACTCCGCATAGTCAAACCTAAACTCGAACCAAGGTGAAACCAAGCGCTTTGGTACCAACTTTTTCATGACCGAAATAGCACGTGACGGGCACTTGAATCATGTGAAGTATATAGGACCCCACCTAATTCAAGTAAGCCAAAAGCCCAGAAATCTAAACCATTTCAAAAGAGAGTGAAGGAAAAACTTAGTTTTAAAGCATGTGTTATTATCAAAATAAGACGTAGTAAGCATTTTTAAAACTTGAAGTCTATTCCAAAAATTTCGGCAGAGTTTCCTTTATAAATACTGGCCCCAAACAGGTACAAACATGAATAATATGCCTAATGAATAAAGGCATTCCCAAGCGGGAGCTAGCTCTTCGCCAATTGGCGAAAACAACTACGCAAGCAATAAAGTATACAACGCCGAAGGGCGAGGATCAAAACTCAGAAGGAAACCAACATCCTCAAGAAAACCAGATAAGAATCATAATAATACAAGCACGTGACTCTAAGGTCGAAAGAATAACAACTGGTTTTCTAAGTCTTATCAAATAATACAAGTCTGGTTGATGGAGTTTACTAGATACAACTGAAATAAATAAAGTGTACAACGGTGGTCGCAATGCAAGTGAACCCACCTACCAAAGCAATCACTCGGAAGGAAACAGTATGCCAGCAAAGCCGCCAATGAAACCTGCACGGCAAAACCTCAAAGAAACTGTTGCACAACGGGGGTGAGTTGCCAACTCGTGAGTAAAAAACATCACCGAGAAGAAATCGCATGTATGACTCTCTCCTAGGTCATACAATAATAATATCCTCAATATAAATATAACCTGAAACATCTAATAATGGCGAGGGTAAACATCTAAACATAAGTATAATACCCAGTGCTCATGTCAGTGCCTCAGGTAGTAACATGTCAATATATGATGTACGAAGGTATTATAATGAAAGTAAAATACATCTTCTACAAGAAAACCGTTTTCTTATCTTAGTGAGATTTGTGTATAAAAACCGAAGTATCATCAATGAAATCAACAGAGAATCCGTATCAAGCATCGATACAAAATATAAATCTCAATATCTCAATAACTCGGGCACCGGCAATCCGGACTGGCCCATATCATCAAATCTCAATATCTCGGGCTCCGGCAATCCGAATTGGCCCCGGGCTCCGGCAATCCAGACTGGCCCAAATCATTAAATCCCACGACAACGTCGGAATTCTCTGGATATCTGCCGCGTCAAAATAACCGGTCGGTAGTACTCCGCTGCCGGGCTCAACGTTATCATCTGCAACAATCTTGGCCCGGGGTATCGCACCGGGTGCACCATGCACCTGCAGACAGTTCATCCTCCTCCTCGAATCAGGTGTATGATACTGCTCAAGAGCCGTGAAAACTCATGGTGGACATATCTCACATCATATCACGAGAAAACCGCAAATTTCTATCTTTTGAAATTAAAATGAGTTTATAAAATCGTTGCGGTTTCTCCAAATACAAAAATCTCATGGAAAATCCGAAATCCCAAATTCGAGAGTAAATAAACAGTGAATTACCGGCATAAAGCCACATAATATGACATGACAACTGGATAAATACACATGCATGGGTATCTATGTGAAGAATGCAATATCTAATTTAGCACATGAAAGCAAGCATACTAATAATATGTTGAAAATACCAGCTAGCAAGTTATACCGATAAGGTAATGTTTTCTAAAGTGTATGTAACATGGCAATTACTGATGATGATGTGTGTGAGCCGGCAAGCAAGTGTTCGTGGACATACGTATCATTGGTAATGGTGCTGGTGTCCTAAGAGTCGATATCATCATAATTAATGAAACACATGTATAAACATGCAATTCAATGAGAACATGAATATAACGGAAAATCAATAGTAAACGCAACATTGGAGAATATACATTTATATGTACGAGTGATACAGTTTTGGCATTTGAAATAGTACGAATCGTGGTTTTAGAAAATACCGGCTACGGTGTTTTTAAGAAATTTTACGTCCTTTGAAATATCCGTAGTATCCCTCGGTCTGTCTTTAAAATACTCACGATTCGTAGGTTTTGAAAATAAGAATGACTCGAATCCTGTCTAACATCTACCTGATCACTACATGACTAAACTAATAGACTAATCGAAATGGTAAGGAAATCCACCTAAGTCTTAGTCGATATATCTAGTATTCGGCGATCCCGCCTCATTAGCTTCACGTACGATAAAACATATAATACAACATCCTCGAATCATGACTGCGGATCAATCATCATATTTATAACTCGTACGGTAAAGTCCATCGTACGGCATCCCAAAATCGGGGTACGGGTCAAATATCACATATACATCATTTTTCATTTTGTATTACTATGATAATATCCTGAATTAGGAATACTGTTCTACAGTCTAGTACTTACCAATATCATTAACCATATATATATATATATATATATAGACACACACACACACTCTTGTGTATGAAAACACATCGCCCATCGATCCACTATAATATCATGTCGTATATCATCTCATATGCCATATCATGGCTCAATCACATATATACATTTCACGGCATCATGCCCGATCATATCGACTCAACATCAAGTATCATATACTATCCTCATCATCCGTGTATACGTATATATATATGTGTGTGTGTGTGCGCGCACCAACGCATCCACATATATATATAAACATATACACCCAACATATCACGTGTGTGTGTATGTGTGTGTGTGTGTCAACCTTAACTCTAGTGTTTCGCAACTTAGAAACTAACTAACAACAATTTCATCCAATTACGCTAAAATTTAATCCATGATCTCCTAAAACCTTCCTTTCTAATTATGCATGTCTCAAATACCCAATTTTATAAATATATATAACATATTCATACGCTACACTACGAAACTGGGGGTGCTATACGCCATCCACCCGACTTCTCCCATAGATATACATGTACTCACCTTGATCCTTGCTTGCCGAAGTCTATGTCGCTATTCTCTTCTTCATTGTCCGAAGTCCACGTGAAGGTGCCTACATATATAAACACATAGCATCGTAAACGGAAATCGCGCACGAAAACCCAGACGGCACACAAATAACCTATAGGTTAAAACCTATGGTCTACGCATGCAAAAGAACCAAATAACTCCCGATATCGACGTACAAACGTCAAGTGATCGAGATAAAACACAATACCAAAACTAAAGTCATTAAAAATTCGCAAAACCATACCCGCAACTCAATAAAACGCTCTCATATTTGCCTCAGGTGAGAATTAGGAAAAGTTGTATATAAGATAAGTCTAATTAACAGATAATGGAGCCCTGGACGAAGCACGGACCCAAACTAATCTCCCAAGGCCACAATTTATGGCCAAAACTAATTTATTTACGGCCTTAACAAAGGGTTAGGGTCTCGGGTATTGGGTATAGCTTCTAGGTTACATGCACACCTTTTAGTAATCGTTAAATATTTTTCAGGTGCCCCGGGTCATAGCAGATCTCTAAATATCATCACAATTCCCACAATCTTCCGATATCGGGGTTTTAGGTTCATTTCTTGGGGTTCTAATATCTGGTTTAGTTCACAATACTAACACTACAGGGGTTGTAGTCACTAATTACACCTCAATACATAATCACAATTCAAGGAAAGCCCTAACCCTCA
The DNA here is from genome assembly GCA_030015575.1 of Agapanthus africanus. Lineage (NCBI taxonomy): Eukaryota > Viridiplantae > Streptophyta > Magnoliopsida > Asparagales > Amaryllidaceae > Agapanthus > Agapanthus africanus. Next base: position 234,985,443 of record JASDDO010000008.1, on the reverse strand, counting down.
TCTTGGAATTTTAAAACCTCACCAAATCACTTCTAAACTAAAATAGATGCTAAAGGAAATCAAATACTACAAAAATGGTGAAAGAAGTACCTCATTTGGTAACTCAAGAATTTTCTTGAGTTGCCCCAAGTGCTCAAAATCCTAACTTTCTTGGTCTACCATGTTTGTAGTGAGCTTGTGCATGATTTTTTTGAAGAGGATGCAAGGTTTTGGTGTAGTTTTGGTGGTGTTGTGAGGGGGGTAAAAGTGGTGGAGGGAAGAGGGCAGCCATGTGAGGAGAGGTAGAAGAAAATGATGAAGAAAATGGAATGATGGAAATGAGGCCAAGTCAAAGAACCACTCACCCTCTCTCTCTTCTCTCTCTTGCCCATACCTCATTATTTAATCCTTATTCATTTCTTTTCTTTTCTTTTCTTTTAATAACAAAATCAAATAAAACCATATACATATAAAAGAAACAAAAGATGCTATAGTTCATACAAATTGAAAAAAATGTGTTTTGAAACATGACATGGTGCATGTCACATGCAAAGTCCTACTTAACGAAAAAATATTAAATACCAATCGAGATTAGTAGTAAGCCATACACAATTAGTTGTATAAAATTCTTTTAAAATAAATAATTAATATAAATTTCCAAATATTTCCCAATTTATTGGTATATAATTATACCATATCATTATAACCAATCCTTGCACATAATAATATTCCTGAAATTTATTATTTTAATTATTTAAATTCCCAAAAATAATATTTTACTTTTATGAAATGTTACATCATGTTAATATGGGTCTGACTTTATCCAACCCTCTAGACTCGTTATGCGATACTCATATACGAACGGACCAGAATATATGGATATTGTCACTGTCAGGCTCAGTAGGGGTTTCAGGATGAGTTTGCTCGTCGGCCTCCCTTTCGCTCAATACCGGGGTAGCCGTTACGTACAGCTTGTGCCGCTAACGTGCTTGTGGTTAAATCCACTACCAGCGTATTGACGGGTATTTAGAGCCCCACATAGAGGGTTTCCCTGCTTCTGGCGAAACGATGTAGAGGCCGTATGGTTTTACGGCATGGTTCGATCACATACGTGTACTTGTGCACGCATGATGTTTGGATGGATAATACTAGTGGGCTTTTGTTTAAACCGGATCCTAGTATTATATTTGTTGGATTATCTTCGTCTCTTTGTATTCGTATTCTTTGGAATACGGATGCGGGTATGAATATTCGTTTGAGGGGTATTCTTGTAATTTATTACAAAATTACTTTTAGAAGATTACACCTCATTATGGTTTAGACCTTTTTGGATTAAAAGGTTATTGAGGTGTAGGATGTGGTGTTTATTGCATTTTTGTGGAATGGCTAATTAGTGACCCATGATTACTATTCTACCAAGCAGGGAAACCCTCTATGTGGGGCTCTAAATACCTAATTGCCTCAGATATGAGGTTGGAGCTCGTTGCAAAGACTCTCGGGTGGATCATCTTCGATGGAGGGATACCGGAGATCAAGCTTGATCAAGGAAGTCCCTAGGAGCTTGGGATGATGGTTGAAGACCGAAGAACACGGATCTATTCGCTATAATCATTCTATCTCCTTTGCATGTTTTATTATCTAGGGCTTATGGTTAGATCTGGGTAATTGGTTGTGGTAGCACCAAGTTTTATAAATTTTTGTTCTGTATTTGGTCACGGATTGATGGCCGGGGCGCTGCTGTAACCCAACATGGTATCAGAGCCACTCAATAAGCCTTAGTTAACTTATTATGACATTAGAAATCCGTCGTTTTTGTCATGCAAAAACTGCCGACAAAAACAGATCCGAAAACTAAAAGTTTGAGATGTTTGCACACCACGCGGGCTCACGGTTTAAACTGAGAAGCCATGGGGTGGAGAATGGGCACCCCGGGAAAACCCCCGGGGGGACCGAACGGATGGGCCCACTGCCCAAGGTGGTCTTGGCAGTTGGGACTCGAAACTGTCCCACCTTGGGCAGTTTCGGGTCTGCCTCAACCCCTAGCCACCTCGTGGTGTCCTCAGGGGTGGGGTACCAACTCTTGGCCCCCCGACTCGAAGTTAATTTCGTGCACTAACACCCCGCGAAGGTTTGGGCGCGTTTTGTTTTGATTCAGACTTCCGAATTGGCTTTAAACTGTTGGGTTTTGGATGTTTAGCTTACTGTTTTGGAAATTGGTTTAGTTTGCTAATTGCATGCGGAATTCTAATGTCGTTGTTTTCAGTACATACATTACTATCTGCGACCATTAATGTCATTAGAGCGGTACAACTCGTTTAACTTCTATATGCTCTTTTAGACGGGTTTGTGAATGTGACATTCATGTTGATGTTCTGTGTTGTGATGTGTGTTGGCTGGATCGTCGTGGTGGATAGCTTGGGTGCAATGGTAGTACATTCTTGATTTATTTGAACATTTGATATTGCGGGGCGAGCGTCCGACATGTGGACTGCCTTCACTGCACGTTTGAATATTATTTGGTTGGGGCACGACGGGGTTGAGGTCGATGTCACCGTTGTACATATTTTTCTTTTCTGTAATAGGATTACCCCGCGATGGATTGCACGGTTAGCCGGGTTCTAGAGGGCAACAGGCCCGCATCTCATGGAGTTGAGATGGAGGGGGCCTCACTCTAGAATTGGCGGGCTATTCGCCGCACTCGTAAGGGTTATAGGTTCCTCACGGAGGAGTGCTCAAGTTACCGGATCCCGTGAAGTGTTGGGTGGCCCATTCACGTTGTTGATTGGGGTTGCCTCACATCTGGTTTAAGAAGGTAACTTTCTGCACTCATAGGGGTCTAGGTTTTCATTGCATAGGCTATCCACACGACCAAGGGAATGTTGGGTTTCTCTTTCGGTTCAAAGGAAACTCGGGGCTCCCAGATTATCAGTATTGTTCTGTGATGCTTATCGCTTATCTATGATGTTGCATATATCATGCCTGGAATGATTATTATACATTGTTATATATATACTAGTAGATGTTGTATATGTTTTACACCCGGGCTAGTCCAGCCGCAGCACTGTCGTTAGTTAAGTAACCTAACGGGTGATGATGGGGCCCGGTAGAGAATGCGGATGGCATATACGTACATCATATTTTCGTTCAATTCTGGTGTGATTAATTGATGGGACAACGTTGATTCTGATCAATGCAAGGAAAACAGACCTATATCATGTTGTTGGAACAATTTTCAAAAGCTGTTATTACAAGGACGTTTTCTTTTGTTTTGCACAGCGGTATTCGGTTATGAATATCCAGCACCTCATTCGACGAGGCAAGAGCTGGGATCCCTTCACCGGGAGTGACCTCTTGGGCAGAAGTTTGCGTCAGGGTAATAACTTCACTATAGTCGATTTCTTTTATTCTTTTCATCGAGGTATTCAGTTGGGAATATCCTGCACCTCATTCGACGAGGAAAGAGCCGAGATCACTTTACGGGGAGTGACCTCTTTAGCAAAGGTTTTCTCCACTATATATTTGTAAAGCTATCCGGTTCCTTCAACGATATCAAGTTCATTACGTTAAAAGATTTTTGCCAAAAACCATTTGTAGCCCTCCGTTATTTCAGACGGGTAGCACTTTGTATTCATCTTATATATGTTGGCCTTCGTCAAGGCATGGTGTATGGTAGCTATTTGTTACTTTTCTGTTGCATAGATAGATGCGTTGGTTTGGTACAGTCGTACTACTATGTTGGCCTTTGTCAAGAGTATGTACGGGTGCGTTCAAATTAACGTGGACAATCATGGGTAGAACTTGACATGTGACTTATGATATGTTGGCCTTCGTCAAGGTCATAAGAGCATGGGGCAAAAATCACATCGGGGGTTTCAAACATACAGGAAGCTTTCCAGGCATGCGCAAAACTTCTGGAGTGTGATAACTTCGGTGGATTCCATCAAGTTATCATGCGATGATAGTTGGATCCCGATTCCCCTTGATGAGTTGGTTTATTCCTCCGGTGATTTTAGATGATCCCGACTAATTTTTCTTTAGGTTTGGGGGAGGATTCGAGGAAACAGTGGGAGTGTCAGGACCCAAAGTTTGGATATGACCGGCACTTAGATTATATGATATCTAAATATATCGACACAATCTGAGTAAGCCAAAAACCAAGATCAAAAACCCAATTTGCGGAAATTTAGAAATTTTCAGTATTTAAGTAATAAGAATGAAGTAGCATACCGAAATGTTTCAAAAATGGAAATGTAACAACTAATGTTAAACTTTCGACAGTGCCTATCTTTTTAATTATTAATAGAAATCGAATTTAAGTTGTGTAATTAAATTGCATCCCTATTTGGGAGCAAACAATGACAAACAGTGGAAATCAATAAGCAATAATAGTACAACATTCAAGGTGAATAATTTCATGCAAGATTTAAGAAAAACAAAAGTTAACATAACTAAAGATGTCACTCAGTCTAAATAATATACAACATGTTTTGTTCTAAGTCAATATACATGGTCTGATGGAGTAATACTAGATCCAAAATACACATATCCAAAATAGGAGATTACTACATACGTAACCCACCTAGCAAAAAGAGCGGTAAAAGCTGACGAGTGGATCTGCACTGCCGCAACGTGTCTGCACGACTCCTGCAAGGAATTATGGCACAACGGGGGTGAGTTGCCAACTGAGTGAATAAAACTAACATATATTGGCTGATAATGCAAGTATGAAGAACTAGAGCTAATATCTAAAATGACCAATTTAATGCAGATAATATGCGGAAACATGAACATATACTACTAAGTATATATATAAAACAGAAATCTCATCAATTATTTCCATTTAAGGTTCATCCTTTTTCCGTGTCCAATATCGACACAAATTTTCTGTTTCCATCAGGCATCGTTCCCCGAACGATCCTGTCATCCAATAACACCGGTCGGTATCACCTAGATATCCGCCGTGTTTATAAATGTCTCCGGTATCGAGTATCCTCGCTAGGCTCCCCGCCTCAAATGCGGCTATCCTGCCCCTCGGTCTCGACCGGGTCCACCATGAATCCGACTGTATAGATCCCGCACTCAGTCTAGATAACGTGAAAATCCGCGACCGTATAGCTCCCCCACTCGGTCCGGAATAAAACCAAATCATAAAAACAATATCTCATGGTGGACATCTCATATAACCATGAAAATCACTGAATCTACGCAGTAGTTTATAAAAACTCAACTCCATAAATCCTCAATAATCCAATGCATTTTATATCAAAATACTAACACTTGAATATGATACATAATATCATTTATGCAAATAAATTACCATTTTTTATGCTTAAGGTATAGTAGGAATCGTATTTCACATAAAAAATACTAAGTGTGTAGGTGACTTGTTAATATCGACAAGATGTAGTGTAACATGTTGGTACGTGCACGTGCAGCATGACTCGTCGATAATTGTGCAGGGTTCTACTAATTATTAACATGACAATGGATATATATGTATGAATGCATATGATCAAATTTATATACAAAGGCAAATTTCATTTAACTTAAGTTACGGGCGTATCATGCCATCCACACAAAATCCGCCGGTAGATGTTTAGTCTAATCAACGGAATATTTTGTATCGTACTCAAAAATCACCAATCCCTTTCATTTCCTTGCGGCCTCCGATGTTCCTGTACTCGAATCTAATATCAACATTAACTTGTTTAAGAAACGGCTAAACTCCGATATAGCGAAAATATAAAAATACAATTTTTACGTATTAGCTATACTAAGTATGCCTTTTGCAACTATCTAACACTTATACTAACCGGATTTTAACCAATCGTTGTTCGTTACAGAAAACTGAAAACGCGTTACGAAACACCGGTATCGTATTTTATAATTTTGATCCCTTTTTCCAAATATTATCTTCCAGATTTCATATATTGCTAAAATAACTTAAATAAACAATACCAAACATCCTAATTCAAATATATAGACCTACACTAAAAACCAAAAACCCCAACTCCCCAAGAAATCCGGCAAGCTCGGAAATTTCATGATGGTCGTCGGCCAAAATCCGAGCAACGGGGTACGTCTTCCTTTGGTTTATTCTATGTCCAGTTTATAAGATAATGTAACTGTTTGATCATTTTAGTTATCATCTAAACTATAGCAGATTAACACAGAGCTAAATTTTACCTAAAATACGATATTACCGATATTCAATTTCTAAAATAAAACAGTTACAGAACTAAAATCCTACAGGGTTTAAGAATTATACCTACATCAAGATCACTGGAAAACTCCCTCCAAGAAGCACAAACTCAAGGATCCTAGCTTGATGGTGATGGTGAAATCTTTGCACCTAGCACTTCTCTTCACTTTTCTTTTCTTTTATTTTTCTTTGTTGTTCTATGTTTTTCTTTTTTCTTTTCTATGTACTGATCTAAAATTAGTTTTATGAACTGAACAAGTTTGTATAGGATAAGGGGAGTGAGTTATGAGTTTTAGGAGGAGGTGTCACCAAGCAAGGCTGTGGTATTATCATGCAAGTAAGTGGTGTAGCAAGGAAAAAGGTAGGGTTTTCATGCAAGAATGAGGTGGATATATGAAGTGTCATCTAGGATGTGTTATGCCATGGTTATAACTTAAGCTTAACATGACCTTGCCCTTTTTGCAAATAAACCCTCCCAAATTTCAAATTTTCACAATTACCTAATCTTTTCACAAAACCCCTCATACTACATCATACTACAAATGAAGCTAAATTTTTCACTAAAACCCTTGTAATTTATTAATGTTACAAACTAAAATTTCAATTTAATTAGTTTCACATGCTACTTATGAAAGTGTCCTATTTTGTTTCAATAAATTTTTAAATTAACATTTTATTATTTAATTAATTAAATTAGTTTTTTTTATCTAAAATATTCAAAATGTTATAATATTCCCTCCTTAAGAAATTCAGTCCCCGAATTTAAAATTTAACTATACATACCATCAAAAAGATGTGGAAATTTCTTCTGCATCGCATATTCGGCCTCCCAAGTGATCTCCTCGCGATTCATTCCTCACCAAAGAACCTTTACAGACGGAAGTAGCCTTGATCTCAGTTTCTTTGCCTGCCGGTCTAGAATAGCTACTGGCTGCACCGTGTAGGATAAATCCTGCTCAAACTTTGCGGTCTAATGCCGGATCACGTGAGAAGGATCGTGAAGATACTTACGAAGCATAGACAAGTGAAACACCGGATGTACATCAGGAAAACTCGATGGAAGTGCTAAACGATAAGCTACAACACCCACTCTCTCTAGAATCTCATAGGGTCCGACATATCTGGGGCTAAGCTTCCCCTTTTTCCCGAAACGTATCACACCCTTCATCGGAGATATACGAAGGAACACATGATCTCCCATATCAAATTCGAGTCTACGACGGCGTCGATCGGCATATGATTTCTGTCTGCGCTGGGCCGCTCTCATCCTGTCCCGTATCAACTGAATCTTTTCTTTAGTCTCCTGTACTATCTGCCGTCCCAAAATGCTACTCTCGCACAGTTCTTGTACGGTTACTAGGCACACTAAGGAAGCTCTACAAGACATCGACCATGCCGGATTAAAATTTTTAGGTGCCTAACAACCCGAAGCAAGATCGTTAACTAGAGATTAGGCGATAACTATGGCAAGTAAATCACATTTACACTGAAGGAAAGGGACTACAACCTTTGTAGATCCGTTCCTCCACTTCCATAGCTCCGTGACGACGTCCCTTCGCTGCGATCAACCAACTCCCGGACTCTCGGACGGCTCCATGAGGAAATTGCAACGGGATCGCTTGAAGTCTTCGGTGCCGAAGATGATCTATGTCGAGGGAATACAGACTCAAGCTTCTACCTCACTAACTATAGAATTAGTGAAGAAAAACACCCTAAACTAAAGTGCTAGTCTAGTAGAGGATAGTGAGATAGGAAGTGGGTACTCTTTAGATTTTGATTTCTCACTCTAAATCTTCAGTTGAAATTTTCTAGCAAGCTATCTCTTTTTCTTCAAGAAGAAGAAGAAGAAGAAAAGAAAAGAAAAGAATGAAAAGAATGATCTCATAATAGAAAATCAAGTGAAGTCTTATCATAAAGCTACCATGGGTGAGGTAAACCATTGTAGAGACTAAACTTGAGTTTAGGTTAATGGTTAGGTTAAGGAAAATGACATGCAAAACAAAATGGTGGACTTTGTCAAAGATGCTTGAAAGCTTCATGAAGCTTCAAGCAAAGACAAAGCAGTCCACCATTTTATTTTACCATAATAAATAAAAACCCAAACCTTTAACCTAAACATGGTGTAAGTCATATACACACCCAAGTTTTCATGTATCATCAAACATGATACAAACTTGTGCAGAAAAATATATCACATATACAACTTGTGCACATTAAGTGAGAAAATCAATCTTAAGTGAACCAATACTAGTTAATGTAAATTAATATATCAAATATATATAATTATACATTAAATCATTAAATCAACACTTGATTTAACGATCCGGTCATATCGCATATAACCGACTAATAACAATGTATCGACTTATCGAATCAACACTTGATTCGATAACAAGGTTATATCGCATACAACCAATCGATACTATCATCGCGAGAATTGAATACAGTATCACATACTCGTATCATTCTCGGTCCCGAACATATCACATATGCGCTCTTATCTCGTTTTACCTGAGCCAGTACAACCTCTATGTAGGACTCTAAAGACTCGTCAATACGCCGGAAGTAGGTGATGATCATATCAAGAACCCACAAGCCGTCAGCGGTACTAGCTGGACGTAACGGCTACCCGGGTATTGAGCGATCAGAAGATCAGCAAGCATGCCCGCTCCAACTCCTGCAAAAAGCCTGACAGTGACACTACCGTACAGTCCAGTCTCCTCGTCTGATATGTCGCATATCAAGTCTAGGGGTGGTAAACGTTAGACCCCAATAACCGATAAGTCATGCCGATGAGAGGCTCATAACGTGTCGAGAAACTACTGGTAAGACTTACCAGTAAATCTCTAAACCAGCCCTGGCCAGAGACTTCCCTGTTATGGCCAATCGAGCACAGCGCAACATCAACCCCCAATACCGGGAGAGACGAAACCCCTCCTATTGCCCATTGCCTCCATGTGACTCGGGACTGTACCCAAAAACCACCGTTTTGCATGCCCTCTTGGACGTGGTAAGGTGGAAATCAAAGCACAGTGGGAATCACACAAGACTCTATGACGATCTCGGGTCTACAGACTAACCTGTACTAGTGTCACCAGAGAACTGCCGTCTGACGTAAGGTATAATACCATCTGGGAGTTCTCGGCGAGTCCGTCCAGTGTACCCAGTCTCCACTGAGCACCCGTATATCATCTCTGATGTCAAACACCAATGGATATAGGATCATCCATCGCCCATCTGTATGGGTCGATAAGGTATACGCTAGTCTACTCTGGTAGATCGATGCCCCGTCTCGATATAACCACGACTAGGGACCTTGATGGATGTACTTATGGACTACCATGTCCCCACTAGTATGATCCGCCACACAGTCCAGGTAGTCAAGTACACATCCTAAGGGCTTCACCAACATGTAACAGAGAGACAATCAGTGTACACGTTAAGGTGAAGAGTAACCAGATAGCATACTATCATGTCGAGCAAGAAAGTCCTCCCTATATATGTCCAACCATCCACTACAATATACAACAAATGTATAGTAATGGCCTCTAGGGCATACATATAACTAATAATCTCTCACTTGCACTAGGGCCATCTGATAATAGTGGTTGATGTATCTCATACTCAACCATCCCATAACTAGTCTCTCTCTGGGAAAAGGCCTTTGTGAGTGGATCCGCCGTATTGTCCTCTAAGTCTACTCTCCAAACCTCGATCCCCTGGAGGTCAACTGTTCATATCAGATTTTTGTATTTTTATACCGCCAAATTTTTATCACATTGCATATCGGTAGGTACTCTTGAGCCGTGTTTGCTAGTCAATTGCAGGATACAGGTCGTCACGACCCGAAAGAGCACGTGACTGGCCCTTGAACCATATGAAGTCTATAGGACCCCATCTGATCCAAGTAAGCCAAAAGCCCAGCAATCTAAAACCATTTAAAGAGTAAATAAGGAAAACTGTTTTTGAAAAGTAAGGAAATCATGTTCGGAAATCAAAGTTTTTAAATAACTAAGCCGAATATGCATTTTTTTAAAATGTGTAACCTTTCCTGAAAATTTCGGCAGAGTTTCCTTTGTAAAAACTGGCCCCGAACGGGGTACAACAAGAATAATATATATGAAATGATAAAAGGCATCCCCAAGCGGGAGCTAGCTCTTCGTCCATCGACAGTCACAACCACGCAAGCAATAATAATATACAACGCCAAAGGGCGAGGATCAAAACCCAAAAAAAAGAAACTCAAAACAGCCAGAAAACCGTAATACTACTAGCGCGACGCTAAGGTCGAAATAAAACAACACTGTTTTCTAAGTCTGAAACAATATACAAGTTTTGGTTGATGGAAATTCTAGATACAATAAATGATACATGAACAATGGCGGTTCTGATACAAAAGAACCCACCTATCCAAGCAAGTCACCCATAAGGAAGCAGTGTGCCAGAAATGCCGCTATGGAATCTGTACGGCAAAAACCTGCAAGGACTGGGGCACAACGGGGGTGAGTTGGCAACTCGTGAATAGAAAATATCTACAAGCAGAGATCGAATGCATGACCCATCCTAGGTCAATACGATCAGATATAAATAAACCTCAATATGAATAAAGCTGAAGCATGCTAAACTGGCAATGTAATCTCTACATGAGTGTAATGCCAAGTGCTCGTGCTAGTGCCTTAGGTAATAGCATGTCATGAATATGAGGTATGATCAATGTAATCAAATCTGCACACACGTGGATCCCGTCCACTCGTCACCCAATGACAATAACCATCATGCAAGTAAATATCATGAAACCTGTGCATGGAAATATAAGGATATAACCCACCCGTGTCCCTCGCGACACGTCAAGATCACGGAACCGGAATGCCCAGCATCGGCACTCGAAAACATCATGAAAACTGTGCCCAGCATCGGCACATAAATCCTCATATATCGGGCTCCGTCAGTCCGGATCGGCCCGCGGGCTCTGTCTGCGGTATCGTCCCTCGGCCCCGGCAGGACGCCCAAATCTATCCATCGACTCTGGTCAGTATCCTCCGGATAACCGCCAGGTCCAACCAATCACCGGTAGGTACTCGCCCGCCTCCAGGCTCAATCGGCAAAGCTCATCGATCATCTTGCCGAGGGGAACCATACCGGGTCCACCATGTACCCGCAATCGGCTCATCCACTCCTCGATTCGGGTTTCACATGTCACTCTCAGCACCGAGAAAACACATGGTGCACGCACTGAAATATCATATCAAGGGTAACCGGGTTTTTAAAGCAATGACATATTCTCTTTTGAAACACTCTCGGTTCCCAAATCCAGAAATATCATAGAAACAACATATCTCAATGCGTATAATCAAAAGCATGAAGTATGCGACATGTAAAGAAAGGTATGCATATCATCATGTCATGCAAGGATCATATACTGAATGCAATAGTACTACAGTGTAGTGATATGGCAATTATCGATGATGAGTGTGTGAGCCGGCAACAAGTGTACGTGGAACATATGCATCATCGATAATGGTGCTGGTGTCCTAGCAGCATGACTGAAATATAACCACAGTACAAGTGATGCAATGCAAATAGCATGAATATGCGGAATTGAATAATCAACGCAAAAGTAAAGAATCTACACCAATCTGTACAAGTCATGCAGGGGTGCCATTTGAAATAAGACGAATCAGGGCTTTTGGAAAAACAAGGGCTACGGTGTTTTAAGAAAAGATACATCATTTGAAAATATCCGTATGACCCTTCTGCCTATCTTTAAAATATCCCCGATTCGTTAGTTTGAAATAGGTATGACTCGGTCCAGTCTAATGTCTACTAAGTAATCTAGACAGGAGGGGTAAGAAACCACCTAATCTGAGTCAATATATATAGATATGATAGTCGGTGATCCCGCCTCAATAACATATCGTAAGATATCCTCGAGTCATGAGTGCGGATCTATCATCAATATCGGCTCGTACGGTAGATCGTAGTACGGCATCCCAATAGCTGGGTAGGGGTTAATATCACAGTACCTCATCACATATCAGATATCACTATCATCAGATCGCATAATCTGGGGTACTACTCTAAGTCTAGTACAAATCGATACCATCTATAAAAATATGAATGCGGGTAAAGCACATGTCCAAAGGCCCGCTAAAACTATCATATCGCACCTCGAAGACAAGCTATGTCACATCGCCGATCCCACGGCCTCACATCAAGTATCATCTCAAACCACGTATCATCCTCAAATCCCGTATATAAACACATAGTCTCATACCAATGTGTAGATATACGCACCATCATATGCACTCTAATAAATGAAAGAATGAATGCAAGTATGTGTGTAAATGTATGTGTGAGTGCAACCACTACTCTAGGGTTCGCACTATACTAAACCAATATATTCTTATCATCAAAATATCATTATTACCATCAATAACCCTAAACAACACATAATAAATATTCGTATGTATACGTATTCGTATACATCACCACGGACTGCGGGGGTGCTATACGCCATCCAACCGTGTCACGACCCAAGTTTGGATGTGACAGGCACTCAGATTGTATCATATCTAAAGATATGCACAAATCTAAGTAAGCCAAAAACCAAGATCAAAATGCCTTATTTCGGAATTATTTATAAAAATTTAGTTTTTAAGTAGAAATCTCAAGTTATGAATTTAAATCAGTAAACAATTAATAAGGTTATGTTTAGTTGCATTCCGAGTTGGAATCAACAATATTAATAATAAACATGAATATACATATAATGAACATCACTGAATCTCATAAAGAAAGAAGCTATGAAACTGATCAACCGATCTCAACTATACATATATATACCATCTCTCATATCTAAGTCAAAATACAAGTCTGATGGAGTCTTTCTAGATACAAAAGTACAAAATGGAAGGTTACTACACATGTAACCTACCTATCAAAAGATGGAATACAACAGCAAAAGTGATCCTGCCTCGCAGCAACCCGTCCACTCTATCCCTGCAAGGAACTGTGGCACAACGGGGATGAGTTGCCAACTCAGTGAATACGACTAACATATAACGGCGAATAAAGTAAATATGACAATCATGTTACTAAATATGAATCAATATGATATATGAGTATAGGTGAAATCCAACAATAAATCTCATTATACTTCTGAAATCATAACTCAAGTAAATCATTTCTCGGTGTCCATCAACGACACAAAATCTTTATTTCTTATAGGCATCATTCCCCGAATGATCCTATGCTCATAATATCGGTTGTTATCCTCTAGATACACGCCGTATTTCTATAACCAACTCCGGTATCGAGTAACCTTGCTAGGCTCCCCCGTCTCAATACGGCTATCCTGCCCCTCGGTCTCGACCGGGTCCACCCTGTATCCAACTGTATATCTCCCCCACTCAGTATGGATAACGTAAATCCGCGACCGTATATCTCCCCCACTCAGTCCGGAATAAAACCAAAACAGAAATCATCTCAGGGTGGACATGTCACATCAATCATGAAAAATTGGATTTATGTAGTAGTACTCAAAAACTCAAAATCATAAATCCTCAATTCTGCATCTATCTCATATCCAACATGGAAGTACGCATAAAGCAACAGAATGAATAAGGAATTCTACCAATATACTTGACATATGAAATACAATATAATCCATGTTAATAAGTATGATATTTAAGTGTATTTAAATTGGAATATCGACGAGGTGTGTGTAGCATATAAGATGTGCACGTGGCATGACTCGTCGATACTTGTGAAGTGTTCTAACAACTAAGCAATATACCCATATTTTTATGCATGAAATTCTAACATTTAAACATGATGATATGAATATCACATTAAGTAAAACCATGGGCGAAACACGCCATCTTTACTAAATTCCCCGGTAGATGTTTAGTCTACTCACCGGAAAGTCGAATCTACTTCGGAATCGCTAATCCTTTCCCTTTCCTCGCGGCTTCCGTATTCCTTGTATCCGGGTCTAAATATACCAATATAACGTATATAAGCAAACTAGCTATTCCGATATAGCGGAAATAGAAAACACGCTAACCCCCACAATTTATATACTATCTGATCTTTTCAAGCTATTAAACACTTAGTCTTGCTGGATTTTAACTTAAATCTGTACTGGTTCAGAATTTAAAACGCGACGTAGTTTCGTCGTGTCGTATTTAGTGTTTTACGATTCTTTTACCGATATATCATTCCAGATTTAAACTGTAGTGAAACTAATTTAAATCAACAGTGCCAGAATAACCTAAATTGAACACTGAAGATACCCCAAAAACCAAAACCCCAAATTTCCTCCACTTGGCCGGCGACGCCGGCCAAAACCCTTCTGTTGCCGGACCAAAACCGGCCCCCTCCAATCGTTTTCTTGTGGTGTGTTCTACTTGATTCCTACATCATTTCTACTCTGTTGAATTTATTTAATTAAGTTCCAGATTAAAGCAGATTTTAACAGACTCTAATTTAGCTAAAAATACAATATTATATGACATGCTAAACTGTAATTAACTAATCTACAGAGCCTAATTAACCTACTAGGATTAAGAATTTACCCTCCTAATTGTTGTAGGAATAACCCTTCTTGATCAATCAACCCCTCTTAGCTTGATGATGATCCAAACTCAAGAACAAGCTCCTCTTCTTCCACTTCTTCCTCTTGTTTTCTTTTCTCTTTTACTTTTCTTTTCTTATAAATTCCATTCAGTTTTAATTAGGTTTCAGAACTGAAATGGTTTATATATGTGGGAGGAGGAAGGGATAATGTAAAGTGGAGGTGTCATGAACTTGAGGGTGCATGTTCCATGCAAGGAGGAGGTGGAGATGAGAGGGTGGCAAGAAGCTTGAGGTGGTTTTGCATTATCTCCCATTTTCCTTTTGTTTTATTTTGAATTTATTTTCAGATCTGAAATGATATCCCTTATTCACTTAAACCCTTGACAATACTTTATTTGCATAAAACTTAACTTTACAATTTAACCCCTCACAACCAACTTATTATAAAACATATCTTTTATTAAAATGAAGCTAAAATTATCATTAAAACCCTTATAACTTATTTATATTACATTCTAAAATTCTAATTTAATTTGTATTACAAATAACTTATGAAGATTGACATATTTTATTTTAACCATTTTGTGATTTATCAGCTTATTCTTAATTTAATTAAATTTATTTATTTCTAGGTTTTTCCTAAATGTTACAATATTCCCCCCTTAAGAAAATTCGGTCCCCGAATTTAAACTAATTACTATACATACCTAAGAAAAGATGTGGAAATTTCTTTCGCATCGCGTCCTCCGTCTCCCAAGTAATCTCCTCGCGATCCTTTCCTTGCCAGAGAACCTTTACAGATGGCAGTGTCCTCGATCGTAGTTGCTTTGCCTGTCTGTCCAAAATAGCAACTGGCTGCACTGTGAAGGATAGATCTGGCTCAAGCTGTAGAGTCTGATGCTGGATCGCATGAGATGGATCGTGAAGATATCTGCGAAGCATCGAAACGTGGAACACTGGATGTACGTCGGGAAACCAGGTGGAAGTGCTAACCGATAAGCTACAGCGCCCACTCTCTCTAAAATCTCATAAGGTCCAACATATCTGGGGCTGAGCTTCCCTTTCTTCCCGAAGCGCATCACACCCTTCATTGGAGATACTCGAAGGAACACATGATCTCCCACATCAAACTCAAGTTTGCGTCGTCTTCGATCTGCATATGACTTTTGTCTGCATTGAGCCTCTTTCATTCTATCTCGTATCAATTGAATCTTCTCTGTAGTTTCCTGTACTATCTGCGGTCCCAATATACAACTCTCACTAAGTTCTGTCCAGCAAACAGGTGATCTACATTTCCTTCCATACAAAGCTTCAAAGGGTGCCATCTGGATCGTCTCTTGAAAGCTGTTGTTATAAGAGAATTCTACCAAAGGTAGGTGATGATCCCAACTACCACCAAAATCTAGGCTACAAGCTCGAAGCATATCCTCTAGTATCTGAATGGTCCGCTCCGACTGACCGTCTGTCTGTGGGTGGAAAGCTGTACTGAAACTCAGTCGTGTACCAAGAGCGTCCTGAAGTTTCTGCCCTAGCCTGCTCGTGAACTGGGTACCTCGATCTGATACTATGCATGTCGGCACTCCATGTAGACGTACAATCTCATCGATATAAACCTGTGCATACTGAGCAAATCCATATGTCGTCTTCACTGGAAGAAAATGAGCTGCCTTCGTCAGCCTGTCTACAATCACCCAATTGGAATCGTACCCTCTGCTAGTCCTGGGTAGACCCACCACAAAATCCATGGAAATCTGTTCCCATTTCCACTCAGGAATGGGTAACGGTTGCAGCTCTCCGGCTGGCCTCTGGTGTTCTGCTTTGACTTGCTGACAAGTCAAGCATCTTGAAACAAAATCCGTAACATCCTTCTTCATTCCTTCCCACCAATAATTATCCTTCAAATCACGATACATTTTAGTGGAACCAGGATGAATACTATATACTGATCTGTGGGCATCCTCCAAAATCTCACGCCTCAATCCCTCAGAATCTGGCACACAGAGACGATTCCTAAAACGTAATACTCCATGATCATCAATTACGAACTCCGTCTCTTTGCCCTGTCTAACATGATCCATAATCTCCATCACGCGAGTATCTGTAGGCTGCGCATCTCGAATACGATCCAATAGCTGAGGTCTGGTGCGAACATGTGCTAACTGACCTTCTGCCGATGTAAACTCAAACTGTATACGGCTATCACATAAGATCTGCCAGTCTGTAGAAGACTGTCTCTGCAAAAGACTCAAATGAGATAATTTACCCCCAGGCCTCCGACTCAAGGCATCTTCTACAACATTTGCTTTGCCTGGATGGTACAAAATCTCACAGTCGTAAACTTTCACCAATTCCATCCATCTACGCTGCCTGAGATTCAGATCCTTCTGTTGAAAGATATACTTTAAACTTTTATGATCTGTGAAGATTTGACACGTTTCTCCATACAAGTAATGTCTCCAAATCTTCAATGCGAATACTACAGCAGCCATCTCTAGATCATGAGTGGGGTAATTTTGTTCATGCCTCTTTAACTGTCGAGAAGCATATGCTATAACCTTGCCGTGTTGCATCAACACACAGCCTAAGCCCACTCTAGAAGCATCGCAATACACTACGAAACCCCCTGACCCGGAAGGTAAAGATAATACAGGTGCAGTCGTCAAACGCGTCTTTAGTTGTTGGAAACTCTGCTCACACGCATCTGTCCACTGAAATGGAACTTCCTTCCTAGTCAATCCTGTCAAAGGTGCCGCTATCCTTGAGAAATCCTGTACGAAGCGTCTGTAATAACCTGCCAGACCTAAGAAACTCCGAACCTCTGTAACTGACATAGGCCTGGGCTAGTGTTGTACCGCTTCAATCTTCTTTGGGTCAACGCATATACCTTGTCTTGTAACTATGTGACCCAAGAACTCCACACTATCGAGCCAATAAGCACACTTAGAAAATTTAGCATACAGCTGATGCTCTTTCAAGGTCTGCAATGTGATACGTAAATGCTGCTCGTGCTCCGTCTGACTCCGAGAATATACAAGAATATCATCTATGAATACTATAATAAACCGATCGATAAATGGTCTAAAGATACGGTTCATCATATCCATAAAAGCTGCTGGAGCATTGGTGAGTCCGAACGACATCACCAGAAATTCATAATGCCCATATCTCGTACGAAATGCTGTCTTCGGAATATCTTCCTTCCGAACCCTCAACTGATGATATCCTGACCTCAAGTCAATCTTTGAGAAGAATCCGGCTCCTTGCAACTGATCGAACAAGTCATCTATTCGTGGTAATGGATACCTGTTTCGCACGGTGACGCGATTCAGCTGTCGGTAGTCGATGCACATCCTCATACTACCGTCCTTCTTCTTTACAAATAACACAGGAGCCCCCCACGGTGAAACACTAGGACGAACAAGTCCTCTATCTAACAACTCTTGCAATTGGCTTTTGAGTTCTTTTAATTCCGTCGGTGCCATCGATATGGTGGTATAGAAATAGGCCCTGCACCCGGAATCAAGTCGATACAGAATTCAATCTCTCGATCAGGTGGCAATCCTGGTAACTCTGCAGGAAATACCTCAGGAAATTCTCGTATGATCGGGATTTGGTCCAATGGAACTTCAGCGACCCCTATGTCCTGAATAAAAGCCAAGAACCCAAGACAACCCTTCTTCAAAAGCCGCCCCGCACAAAAAGCAGAAATCATGTTGACAGGGGTTAACTTGCAATCCCCCTGCACAACAAACACCGGTTCACCTGGAAAACAGAAGCTAACCGCTTTTCCTCTACAATCTACATAGGCATGACAAGCGGCTAACCAATCCATCCCAAGAAGTATGTCAAAATCCAACATGTCCAGGAGAATCAGATCAACTAGCGAATCTCTATTACCAATACGCACCGAACACGATCTAAATACGTGTAGAGCTATAAAGGAATCTCCAACTGGAGTAATCACTACCAATGGTAACTCTAATAATGACGACTCCTTCCCCAATAAAAGTGCGAATCGTGACGATACATAAGAATGTGTAGAACCGGGATCAAATAAAACATGTGCCTCTAATGAGCATACTGTAAGAGTACCTGTCACGACTGCATTTGATGCCTGGGCATCCTGTGGAGTCAGTGCAAAAACCCGTGCCTGGCCCCTGCCCGCATCCTGTCGTCCTCTACCTCTATCTCCTCTACCTCTCTGAGCACGTCCTGCATAGCCTCGACCTCGTGGTGCAACTTCCTGGCGTGTAGCGCCAACTGGGGGAGGAAGTAAAGCCATCGGTGTAGGAGGTGGAAGGGGTAAAACAGCCTGTGGAGCAACGGTCCCGCCCTGAGATCTACAATCTCGCGCAAAGTGTCCGGGAAGTCCACAACTATAACAGGTAGATTGTGGTCTCTGATCACCAGGATAAGAACTGAACATCTAACCCTGTGTCCAATCTTGTCCCACACTGCGGCCTGGAGTATATCTGCCTGGATAGGACCCTCTACCTCGGCCAAACTGTCTATTTGTCGGCACGAATGGTCTACTCCTCTTTGGCTCCGGAACAACTCCTGACTGGCTCAAACGCTCCTCAACTCGAATCGCCGCATCCATGGCCTGTGCATATGTATCAAAATGCTGGGAGCCTATCGCCAGATACAACTGTGTGTCCAAACTCCTTAGGAACCTTTTCACCCGAAGCTCCTCTGTAGGTACCAAGTATGGGGCATATCGTGACAGCTGGGTGAATCGTAAGTCATAATCGGCTACTGACATACTTGCTGATTTCTTCAACGCTTCGAAACTGCTAGCTCTAGCATCCCTCACACTCTCGGGAAGAAATCTGGCAAGAAAGACTGTAGAAAACTCGGTCCACGTCATCGGAGGAAGATTCGTAGCTCGCCCTCTCTCCATCGACTCACACCACTCCTGTGCAAGTCCCTCTAAACGAAAGCTAGTCAGCTCAACTGACCTCGCATCAGAACATCGTAATGATCTGCCTATCCTCGCCATTCTATCAAGAAAAGACTGAGGATCTTCCGCCACATCGGTCCCTGTGAATACCGGTGGTCTCAATCTCATAAACTCCGCAAGTGATAGCTCCATCACTCTCGTATCTACTGGTGCTACCGTCTGTGTAGGCTGTACCTCGGACTCTGCTACGGTCGGTGCTGGATCTGATCTCAAAGCTCGAGTGGTCTCAGCTAACTGTCCTACCACTCGCTGTAATCCCAACATACCCTCCTCGATCCTAGTCATGCGATCTGGAGGAGGAGGATCAGCATGCTCATGCACCTCCTGCACGTCCGGTGTACCAGTCCTCGGTACAGGCGGACTCGCCCTAGCTGCATTCCTGGCTGCGGCTCGCCTAGCCCGCGTAGCCATAGCAACAGGAACAAGAAACGAGAGTTGATAAGGTGTGGGAACAGAAGAATTCAATAACGGAGAATCAACGGAAGAATAGATCAAGATAAACATCCTAAGGTTAGTTAGGCTGAATACGATAACGTAAATATGCCGCGGAACATATGTACGGTACTGCATTCGTCCTAATTCACCTACTCCATCAAACCAAAGGTCATCCTAACTCTCAGACTTACATCAACCTATTGAAATCCCTTACTGAATTCCGTAAGGTTACTCCTAAGCTCTGATACCAACTTTGTCACGACCCAAGTTTGGATGTGACAGGCACTCAGATTGTATCATATCTAAATATATGCACAAATCTAAGTAAGCCAAAAACCAAGATCAAAATGCCTTATTTCGGAATTATTTATAAAAATTTAGTTTTTAAGTAGAAATCTCAAGTTATGAATTTAAATCAGTAAACAATTAATAAGGTTAAGTTTAGTTGCATTCCGAGTTGGAATCAACAATATTAATAATAAACATGAATATACATATAATGAACATCACTGAATCTCATAAAGAAAGAAGCTATGAAACTGATCAACCGATCTCAACTATACATATATATACCATCTCTCATATCTAAGTCAAAATACAAGTCTGATGGAGTCTTTCTAGATACAAAAGTACAAAATGTAAGGTTACTACACATGTAACCTACCTATCAAAAGATGGAATACAACAGCAAAAGTGATCCTGCCTCGCAGCTACCCGTCCACTCTATCCCTGCAAGGAACTGTGGCACAACGGGGACGAGTTGCCAACTCAGTGAATACGACTAACATATAACGGCGAATAAAGTAAATATGACAATCATGTTACTAAATATGAATCAATATGATATATGAGTATATGTGAAATCCAACAATAAATCTCATTATACTTCTGAAATCACAACTCAAGTAAATCATTTCTCGGTGTCCATCAACGACACAAAATCTTCATTTCTTATAGGCATCATTCCCCGAATGATCCTATGCTCATAATATCGGTCGTTATCCTCTAGATACACGCCGTATTTCTATAACCAACTCCGGTATCGAGTAACCTCGCTAGGCTCCCCCGTCTCAATACGGCTATCCTGCCCCTCGGTCTCGACCGGGTCCACCCTGTATCCAACTGTATATCTCCCCCACTCAGTATGGATAACGTAAATCCGCGACCGTATATCTCCCCCACTCGGTCCGGAATAAAACCAAAACAGAAATCATCTCAGGGTGGACATGTCACATCAATCATGAAAAACTGGATTTATGTAGTAGTACTCAAAAACTCAAAATCATAAATCCTCAATTCTGCATCTATCTCATATCCAACATGGAAGTACGCATAAAGCAACAGAATGTAAATAAGGAATTCTACCAATATACTTGACATATGAAATACAATATAATCCATGTTAATAAGTATGATATTTAAGTGTATGTGACATGGCAATATCGACGAGGTGTGCGTAGCATATAAGATGTGCACGTGGCATGACTCGTCGATACTTGTGAAGTGTTCTAACAACTAAGCAATATACCCATATTTTTATGCATGAAATTCTAACATTTAAACATGATGATATGAATATCACATTAAGTAAAACAATGGGCGAAACACGCCATCTTTACTAAATTCCCCGGTAGATGTTTAGTCTACTCACCGGAAAGTCGAATCTACTTCGGAATCGCTAATCCTTTCCCTTTTCTCGCGGCTTCCGTATTCCTTGTATCCGCGTCTAAATATACCAATATAACGTATATAAGCAAACTAGCTATTCCGATATAGCGGAAATCGAAAACACGCTAACCCCCACAATTTATATACTATCTGATCTTTTCAAGCTATTAAACACTTAGTCTTGCTGGATTTTAACTTAAATCTGTACTGGTTCAGAATTTAAAACGCGACGTAGTTTCGTCGTGTCGTATTTAGTGTTTTACGATTCTTTTACCGATATATCATTCCAGATTTAAACTGTAGTGAAACTAATTTAAATCAACAGTGCCAGAATAACCTAAATTGAACACTGAAGATACCCCAAAAACCAAAACCCCAAATTTCCTCCACTTGGCCGGCGACGCCGGCCAAAACCCTTCTGTCGCCGGCCCAAAACCGGCCCCCTCCAATCGTTTTCTTGTGGTGTGTTCTACTTGATTCCTACATCATTTCTACTCTGTTGAATTTATTTAATTAAGTTCCAGATTAAAGCAGATTTTAACAGACTCTAATTTAGCTAAAAATACAATATTATATGACATGCTAAACTGTAATTAACTAATCTACAGAGCCTAATTAACCTACTAGGATTAAGAATTTACCCTCCTAATTGTTGTAGGAATAACCCTTCTTGATCAATCAACCCCTCTTAGCTTGATGATGATCCAAACTCAAGAACAAGCTCCTTCTTCTTCCACTTCTTCCTCTTGTTTTCTTTTCTCTTTTACTTTTCTTTTCTTATAAATTCCTTTCAGTTTTAATTAGGTTTCAGAACTGAAATGGTTTATATATGTGGGAGGAGGAAGGGATAAGGTAAGGTGGAGGTGTCATGAGCTTGAGGGTGCATGTTCCATGCAAGGAGGAGGTGGAGATGAGAGGGTGGCAAGAAGCTTGAGGTGGTTTTGCATTATCTCCCATTTTCCTTTTGTTTTATTTTGAATTTATTTTCAGATCTGAAATGATATCCCTTATTCACTTAAACCCTTGACAATACTTTATTTGCATAAAACTTAACTTTACAATTTAACCCCTCACAACCAACTTATTATAAAACATATCTTTTATTAAAATGAAGCTAAAATTATCATTAAAACCCTTATAACTTATTTATATTACATTCTAAAATTCTAATTTAATTTGTATTACAAATAACTTATGAAGATTGACATATTTGATTTTAACCATTTTGTGATTTATCAGCTTATTCTTAATTTAATTAAATTTATTTATTTCTAGTTTTTTCCTAAATGTTACAACCCGACTTCTCCTCGTAGATATAAATCTACTCACAATGCTTCTCGTGTGCCAAAGCCGATGTCGCTATCTTCACCTCCTTTGCCTCAACATCACGCGGGGTACCTACAAGTATATCACAATGCTAAAGCACATGAAAATCACATCGGAAACCAAAATAGCACACGCTACCCGCATAGGTAAAAACCTATCGACTTGCATGTAAACACAATCAAAATCCACTTGTCGTTGACGTCCAAACGCCACCCGACAGGAATAAATCACCAAATACCAAAATCCATGCTAAAACAAGTCCCAAATTATACACCAACATAGGAAAATCAACCCAAATTTCACCCTAGATGGAATCAGTCAAAACTAGACATACTCAGGGTCAAAACTAGAGGAAATGGGGGCATGCACAGAAAACGAGGCAATTCCTTAAAATACCTTATTTTTGAATTTTCCATAATTTTTCCCCATTTATCTGTATTTAATTATACCAGAATATTAAAATATTCATTAAAATAATATTAAATTATAAAATTTCCCAAAAATCATATTTTATTATTTTGAATACGTTACAATCTACCCCCCTTAAAGAAATTCGGTCCCCGAATTCAAATTTAAACCCCCAAATACTAAAATATTTCAATACAAATTCCAAGTCATCAGGGCTCCGAAATCATCTATACATAAAACATCATAGCGCAATGCATGCGCATGAGTACTGAGCAGATAACTCAAAAGCAACACTCCATCAAGCATCCGCAATCATCGGAGTCATGGTAACGACACAATGTCAAATCCAATACAAAATCAATATGATATGGACCAAGACTATACATGTAGACACCCAATCTATACATGTAATTAGCTGATGCAACTGTATGCCAAATCTTTTTAAGTCGCTGTGCGATGCGCGTAACACTGCACAGTGGCGGACGTTTCTCATAAGAAAATAACTATATATGTGTATATATATCCTTTGTTTAATAAGCACGTTCCACCATTTTGAAAATAATCAGAAGGGTTTCCTTGTTTTTAAAACGTTTTGTGTCATATCGGACACGTAGGTATATACTGAGACTATAGCTCGCTTTTCGGAAATCCCTTCGATAACTATCGATGCATGCAAAATATATCCAGGCACTGTCCACTGACTAGTCCTGCTCAGTATGAAAGCAAATATCCCACATCATAAAAATGTACTGCTCCAAAAGGAATAAATTCTAAAAATGCACATAACACCACCCTGTGCGTCTGACGCGAACGGAAATCAAAATCCATATATGCGCTAAACATGTGCACAAAACAACATCTAGGTGCAACGGGTGTGCACGAAGAATCTGTCATAGGCAACATGTGTGCCTGACAGCCAAAACAGGTACATCTGACATGCACGAAGAATCTCGATTTAGTGCATCTGGTGTGCCCCAAAATGGTATCTCAAAACATGCGCCCAACATGCGCGAATATCCAAATCGGTGCATCCATCATGCTCGAATGAAAATCTAGACCCTGCGCACTCAATATGCACGGAATCACAAAATCCAATAGCAACGTCGAATATGCGTAAGTCCAGTCAAAAGCACGGAGTGCAAGAATCCACATCAATATCACAATCAAAATCGACATACCGAAAGGCATCAAATCGAAGTCAGGTGCAATCGTAATGCACAAAATATAAATCCGGTGCAACAAAGGCACGAAATATAAATATGATGTGATAAACGCAAGAAACATAAAACTGGTGCGACAAATGCACGAAGTATAGAACTGGTGCATCCCATGCACAAATACCAAGCAATAACTCAAATACGTAAGCAGCAGCACCAAGTGTATCCAGATATGAAGAAAATCATAAACGTGTACAACTGCGGCACAAAACACATATCGATGCACTACAAGCACATATAAGCTATACCGAGTGCAAAATCAAAACACTAAAATTACATGAAACTCTGCTGGAAGCGTAAATCAAATCACCAGCATAAAATAGGCATGAAATCGCAATCAACAGCTCAAGAGTAATAACTATGTACAAGGTATAAATACCCAGTAGGTGCAACCATGGTGCACAAAATCAAATATCATGAAACTCAGTCATCAAGACTAAATCATGCGAATAGATCGCCCAAAATACCGAAAACCAAAAGCAACGGATACGTGATAATCAAATCACAAAATCACAAATCATAATTACCGTCGTCGGTATACCCTCCTTCAGGGTCGAGAAGGTACCGGTACATCCGATGCTAGCGGCGCAAGATATCTACTTGCCTCTTGCTTGCGGATGGCGTCCTCTGCCTCAGGTTCCTGATCTTTTCTGTAGATTACCAACTCGCAATCCATCGGCTCATCGGCCCGGTCAGGTGTGATGACAGGAACGATTCCGTTCTTGCACTTCCCTGGTCATCTCTCGGTCAATCCTCACGACCGCTCGTAAAGCAGCACATCTCTGGCGCCGACCTCGGGTCCTCTGAATGCATATCACACATCCGATCCTGGGTGCAACTCTTATTGCAGCAGTGTACTGGAAGGAATCCTACTCAAGGTCTCTTCTGATCTTGCCTAAGCCAAACTGTAAGGAGGCTGGTACTCTGGTGTAATCTTTTCTCGCTCTCTGGACCTCTGCGTCCTTAGTACAACATCTCCACGGAAGCTGGTCGCATCTCTGCGCCTCTGTATGCATGTCCGGCCTTTAATCTTAACGGGGTGTAGTACAGCTCGTCTGCCTCTCGCACGAACTTCTTGTCCCGCTTGTCTGTATCATCGACAATTCGACGTCGCGTCTTTATCTGCACACTGCAATGTCCTCGGCAACGGTCCACCCGAAGTCTCTAACACGGACTCGAAATCACGAACTCAGTATCTTCATCACTTAGTAGAAGATATCTAGCCGAACACGTCCTCAGCGTACATATCGCATCTCTGATGTCAGCGGAGTGGAACGTCATCTCGTCGAAATCTCGTGCAAACTCTTTACTCCACCTTGCTCCACTATCGACTGATTCGGACTCATCTCATCATGGCTACACAGACTGCGCTCCGACGGCTATCCTCGTATCTGGAGTCTCCCAAGCAGTGTCCCATCACATGATATCCGAATGATGTCGAATCATCCGATTGACTCGTCAGAACCTCACAATCCCCTAAGAGCTCAACATCTCGGGTACAGTTTAATAGTATCGAGTACATGCCACAGCGTCGGTGGTCCAGCCGTAGAAGGGCAAACCCAAGCCTCACTAATGGCGCCGAGGAACTGCCGCAAACCCTAAGGTTCAAAGGCTTTCACACGGTCATTAAGTCGAGTTAGGGTTTCATTCTTCTAGAGGGTCCATAGAATCACCTGCATGTCTTTCCGTATACTTTAAACTTGGAAAATGGGTTCCTGACCTTCGATCGTCTCAATCGACTCTCAACGAATCTGCGTGAAGTCGCCTCTAGCTGGAATCAATCTATCTGATGACCTCGCATCGGGGTAAGCGAACGAACCACATGTCCTAGTCATTAATCCTCGGTAACTAGCGACTCACTATCACATCTCTAAGAATATGCTCATGCTGCAGTAGCTCCAATCATCTGGGCGATATCTCATCACTCGCAGCAACAACTGGCTCATTCGTCGGTACGCTATGCAGTGCCTCAACCATCATGAATAAGCGATACATCAACGGTCATCACATCCTGGCTGGCCTCTATCAGTGGCTCAATCCTCTGGTACCGTCCGGTACATCCTAGAAATCTCACAGCAGCGATCTGTCAAACGCCCATAGTGCGGAAACACAAAATACGAAGCCTCAATGCAACCGTATGTCTCCGGAATCACGCCCCGGTCAGTCCTCGTCCGCGACGAGGTCATGCTGACAACTCGAGCCGTAGCTCACTCTGCCCGTGCAATTGCGGCAGCAAAACCATAACCAGTATCGATGAAGATAGATCATAGGAAGGAATATGACACAATGCAAGGAAATGTACAACCTAAGGTTTCTTAAGTGGAGTGGCGTGTCGTAAGTATGCCGCGGAACATACCCACGGTACGTCACTCTACTTTAGTCACCTATTCCATCAACCAAGGGTCATCCTGCACGACGAAAGTTCGGTTCTAATACCCCCTCGACCAAGCCTAAGTTCCGTAAGGTCAAGCCTAAGTTCCTTATATAGATAACGCCCTAGGCTCCACATAGTCAAACTTAGACTCGAACCAAGGTCAACCTAGCGCTCTGATACCAACTTTGTCATGACCCGAAAGAGCACGTGACTGGCCCTTGAACCATATGAAGTCTATAGGACCCCATCTGATCCAAGTAAGCCAAAAGCCCAGCAATCTAAAACCATTTAAAGAGTAAATAAGGAAAAATGTTTTTGAAAAGTAAGGAAATCATGTTTGGAAATCAAAGTTTTTAAATAACTAAGCCGAATATGCATTTTTTTAAAAAGTGTAACCTTTCCTGAAAATTTCGGCAGAGTTTCCTTTGTAAAAACTGGCCCCGAACGGGGTACAACAAGAATAATATATATGAAATGATAAAAGGCATCCCCAAGCGGGACCTAGCTCTTCGTCCATCGACGGTCACAACCACGCAAGCAATAATAATATACAACGCCAAAGGGCGAGGATCAAAACCCAAAAAAAAGAAACTCAAAACAGCCAGAAAACCGTAATACTACTAGCGCGACTCTAAGGTCGAAATAAAACAACACTGTTTTCTAAGTCTGAAACAATATACAAGTTTTGGTTGATGGAAATTCTAGATACAATAAATGATACATGAACAATGGCGGTTCTGATACAAAAGAACCCAGCTATCCAAGCAAGTCACCCATAAGGAAGCAGTGTGCCAGAAATGCCGCTATGGAATCTGTACGGCAAAAACCTGCAAGGACTGGGGCACAACGGGGGTGAGTTGCCAACTCGTGAATAGAAAATATCTTCAAGCAGAGATCGAATGCATGACCCATCCTAGGTCAATACGATCAGATATAAATAAACCTCAATATGAATAAAGCTGAAGCATGCTAAACTGGCAATGTAATCTCTACATGAGTGTAATGCCAAGTGCTCGTGCTAGTGCCTCAGGTAATAGCATGTCATGAATATGAGGTATGATCAATGTAATCAAATCTGCACACACGTGGATCCCGTCCACTCGTCACCCAATGACAATAACCATCATGCAAGTAAATATCATGAAACCTGTTCATGGAAATATGAGGATATAACCCACCCGTGTCCCTCGCGACACGTCAAAATCACGGAACCGGAATGCCCAGCATCGGCACTCGAAAACATCATGAAAACTGTGCCCAGCATCGGCACTTAAATCCTCATATATCGGGCTCCGTCAGTCCGGATCGGCCCGCGGGCTCTGTCTGCGGTATCGGCCCTCGGCCCTGGCAGGACGCCCAAATCTATCCATCGACTCTGGTCAGTATCCTCCGGATAACCGCCAGGTCCAACCAATCACCGGTAGGTACTCGCCCGCCTCCAGGCTCAATCGGCAAAGCTCATCGATCATCTTGCCGAGGGGAACCATACCGGGTCCACCATGTACCCGCAATCGGCTCATCCACTCCTCGATTCGGGTTTCACATGTCACTCTCAGCACCGAGAAAACATATGGTGGACGCACTGAAATATCATATCAAGGGTAACCGGGTTTTCAAAGCAATGACATATTCTCTTTTGAAACACTCTCGGTTCCCAAATCCAGAAATATCATAGAAACAACATATCTCAATGCGTATAATCAAAAGCATGAAGTATGCGACATGTAAAGAAAAGTATGCATATCATCATGTAATGCAAGGATCATATACTGAATGCAATAGTACTACAGTGTAGTGACATGGCAATTATCGATGATGAGTGTGTGAGCCGGCAACAAGTGTACGTGGAACATATGCATCATCGATAATGGTGCTGGTGTCCTAGCAGCATGACTGAAATATAACCACAGTACAAGCGATGCAATGCAAATAGCATGAATATGCGGAATCGAATAATCAACGCAAAAGTAAAGAATCTACACCAATCTGTACAAGTCATGCAGGGGTGCCTTTTGAAATAAGACGAATCAGGGCTTTTGGAAAAACAAGGGCTACGGTGTTTTAAGAAAAGATACATCATTTGAAAATATCCGTATGACCCTTCTGCCTATCTTTAAAATATCCCCGATTCGTTAGTTTGAAATAGGTATGACTCTGTCCAGTCTAATGTCTACTAAGTAATCTAGACATGAGGGGTAAGAAACCAACTAATCTGAGTCAATATATATAGATATGATAGTCGGTGATCCCGCCTCAATAACATATCGTAAGATATCCTCGAGTCATGAGTGCGGATCTATCATCAATATCGGCTCGTACGGTAGATCGTAGTACGGCATCCCAATAGCTGGGTAGGGGTTAATATCACAGTACCTCATCACATATCAGGTATCACTATCATCAGATCGCATAATCTGGGGTACTACTCTAAGTCTAGTACAAATCGATACCATCTATAAAAATATGAATGCGGGTAAAGCACATGTCCAAAGGCCCGCTAAAACTATCATATCGCACCTCGAAGACAAGCTATGTCACATCGCCGATCCCACGGCCTCACATCAAGTATCATCTCAAACCACGTATCATCCTCAAATCCCGTATATAAACACATAGTCCCATACCCATGTGTAGATATACGCACCATCATATGCACTCTAATAAATGAAAGAATGAATGCAAGTATGCGTGTAAATGTATGTGTGAGTGCAACCACTACTCTAGGGTTCGCACTATACTAAACCAATATATTCTTATCATCAAAATATCATTATTACCATCAATAACCCTAAACAACACATAATAAATATTCGTGTGTATACGTATTCGTATACATCACCACGGACTGCGGGGGTGCTATACGCCATCCACCCGACTTCTCCCCGTAGATATAAATCTACTCACATTGCTTCTCGTGTGCCAAAGCCGATGTCGCTATCTTCACCTCCTTTGCCTCAACATCACGCGGGGTACCTACAAGTATATCACAGTGCTAAAGCACATGAAAATCACATCGGAAACCAAAATAGCACACGCTACCCGCATAGGTAAAAACCTATCGACTCGCATGTAAACACAATCAAAATCCACTTGTCGTTGACGTCCAAACGCCACCCGACAGGAATGAATCACCAAATACCAAAATCCATGCTAAAACAAGTCCCAAATTATACACCAACATAGGAAAATCAACCCAGATTTCACCCTAGATGGAATCAGTCAAAACTAGACATACCCAGGGTCAAAACTAGAGGAAATGGGGGCATGCACAGAAAACGAGGCAATTCCTTAAAATACCTTATTTTAGAATTTTCCATAACTTTTCCCCATTTATCTGTATTTAATTATACCAGAATATTAAAATATTCATTAAAAAAATATTAAATTATAAAATTTCCCAAAAATCATATTTTATTATTTTGAAGACGTTACACAGGTTCTCGGCTCTAAACGGTGAAATCCATGAAAAAACACGACAAAATACGGGTTCCTGCCAACCACAGATAAAACACGGGTCTCCGCTCTTTATCCGTCTGTTGCCACACACCAGTTTAGGAGACAAAATGGCAAATCGATTGTCACCTTCATGCACAAGGCTCAATGGCAACACAAGATCCAAGAAATCTACGCGGAGCTCGAGGAAATCATGACAAAAAGTCCACATCAAATCACCTTTTTCTCAACAGAAATTCTGGAAAAATCGTGAAGAAAATATGAAAAAATATATTTACCAGAGTAAAGGGCACACAGAACCAGGGAAGCACAGAAAAGATGGGAGCCCAACTCCTCCATACCGCTGCGGAACCGCGGCCAAAGGGGGGTCTAGGCCGCGGTTCCGCGGCCGTACTGGCGCCGCACTTGAAGACTTTTTGGGGGTTGTTTGGTCTTTTTACATGGGTGCAGAATTTTGCCCTAGAATTCCAGTTCCCTGCCTATAAATAGCCCAGAACCTTCTGAAGCCAAAGGTGCATATTCTTGTATTTTTCTAGGTTTAGAATACTTGTTTCTTCTTCCTCTTCTCATCTCTTCTCCATTAAACCTTGTAGTGAGCTTTGTGAGTGAAGAATGATGAATAAAGAAGATTCTTTTGCTATTATATCTTGTCTTGTTCTTTTATAATTGCTTGTAATTTTAATTTGTTAACTTAGTTGTTGTTATTTCTTGTTGTTTCTTTATTTTCTCTTTTCCTTTATTATTAAAACAACCATGATGCTTACGCTTGATCCTTGCCAAGGTGAGGTCGCAAATAGCTAGTTGTTATCTTCTAATCTCCTTCTTTCTATCTTCCTCTTTTGTTTTGTTTTCTTTTCATTATGATGTGTGAGTAGTTTCATACTTGTTAGGGTAGGATAAGGGAAGTTTGAGAGAAGGAAATCACTCTCACTCTTTCCTTGCCCAACATCTTAAATCAACTCCCGTTATTTGAACCACAATCCGCTCCTTACGGCGCCCTATCCTACATGATAGCGGTGATTCCGTAGTGAGACCGGTTGTGGTTAAATTAACCGAAGGTTATGGCTAAGAGCCAAGAACGGACGGACAAGCACCAAAAGGAAGAACTTATGCGTTGGAAAGCCTAGCTTATACTCGCAAGTTCCTTCCTAGTCGTGCTAATCCCCATTGTTGCCGATTACCGTAACACCGATATTAAGAAGGGCAACGAAAGAGGTGAGCGACTCCTAACTCAAACTAACCTAATCCTAACCCAAACAAGCTCTCTTTACATATCACTTTAACACTTAGATAATCACAAACAAAATCTGGACCTTCGGACTTAACTCGTTAAAGCACATAGAAAAAGATTCCCATCTCCCTGCGGACGACCCGTACTCAACTGGCTAGCTACAAGCGAAACCGTCTTGATTGCGGTAATTAACTATACTTGAACACGCAGAATCCCTAACAATCAAATGGCGTCGTTGCCGGGGAGACGGTAGTTTATTTCTTTGTGTAATTTCGGGTTAATTTGTGAATATAAAGCTAACCAAAAAAACAAACAAAAAAATATACTTTGTAAAAAAATCATCTTGTTATTTTTGATTAGTTTTTGTGCAAGCGTGTAGGAAAATACGGAGTTCAAGATCAGTGCCAAAGACGTGGGAAGACAGACCCATATTTCGTGGCTACACCGCGACGGATCAAACGAAGCAAACGGTCTATTGTAGAAATCTGGAGCAGATACAGTGAGCAAGTAAAAATTCAGCACATCCATACAAGCAGAGGACACCTAACCCAGACCACACCAGAAAAATGGAGCTCCATTTCGTCAACATAGCCGCGGAACCGCGGCATTAGAGCCCTATTGCCGCGGAACAGCAGCCACCTGGTGGCCTCAGGCTTCCATTTTCTCTGTGAGTCTTTCTCTCCTTCCTCCCCACTCCTCTGGACTCCAATAAACTGTGTTTTCTGCAGCATTCTTTGCGCAAACTCTTCTCCCCCTTCGAATAAACTGTTCTTGTGCAGGATTCTTTGCGCCGCGCTAAAAAAAAAATTGTTTGCGGTTGATTTGTCATCGCTTTGCATTCATTAATACGGACTTAAGTGGCTTGAAACCAATTCAGATTGGGTGGGGATTTCATCACCCTTCCCAGGACCCCAAAAATCACAAATAGCATATGCATTGACCATTGTTAAAATTAAAAAATACTAGACTCAGCCCTAAGGACTTCGCGCTCAATAGGACAGAGGACTAGTTACAGGCATCGGCCGTTTATCCTATCTGACTTTTGCGGTGCCTAGGCAAGTGTGACGAAGGCAAGTGGTTATTTAATTAAGGAACTTCGCGAAAGCGTTGGATAACCTCCCACTTATCTGGCACTTATCTGGCCGCATTAGACGGAGAAGAGGCGGTTTGAGGTCCTTTTTCTAGCCCTCTGGAACAGTTAGGAGCAGGTCTAGCAGACCTAGGTGACCCTAGATCTAGGTGAGATTGTGCATATCTTATTTGTGATTGCTTAAAGCCGTAAGTCCGTACATATTTCTGTAAAGCTCTTTCTAAAAAAAAAACTAAAAAAAAAGGAAAAAAATCAAAAACTTTTATAAAAAAAAAACTTGCCCTTTGTCGCCAAATCCATTTTTCACCCACCACCCATCGTTTTTCTCCATTGACGTTTTCTTACCCTCACCTTCTCCGCTTTGACTATACTAAACTCGTTTAGTGTATGTTTGCTTGGACTCGGGATACTAGCGCCCGTCTAGTCCGCGTTACGTTAGTCGCTACCGACTACGCGATCGACTCCGAAGTCGAAACTCCGTCCACTCCTCTTTCACCCCTTCCTTTGCCGGCCAACTCCGACGTTGACCGAAATTCTGTTCATACATCTTCACCTTCACCTTCACCAACCTCTTCTTCCGCGATGTCAGGATTTAATCCGAACATCTCTTTGACTACCGCTGGATTGGCTCCACCTCCTACGGAGACCAATATCCCACCACCACCGCCTGTTGTAGCGCCGCAGCGAATCGCGCTCCAGGATCGTTTCTATCCCACCCGTTCTGCACTTCCCACCTGCCTTTCTCTTCCTCCGGCCAATGGGGATAATTTTGAAATTAAGCCCCACTTCATCAACATGCTCCCACGATTTCATGGGCTTGAATCTGAAGATGCCTATATCTTCATCAATAAATTTCAAAATGTCTGTGCCATGATGAAAACCACCCAGCTGTCGGACGATGCTATACGTCTACGGGTCATTCCGTTCACTTTATGCGACCTTGCTGAAAAATGGCTGTATAGCACCGCTTCCCACTCCATAACCAGCTGGGACGAGTTTGTTAAAGCGTTTCTAAAAAAATTCTATCCGAATCATAAAACCGCAAGGATTCGAAATGAAATCAACCAATTCTCTCAGCTTCCTTCTGAACCCTTCTGGAAGTGCTTTGACCGGTACAAAGACCTTCTTGTTCAGTGTCCTCACCACGGTATAGAGAAATGGCAACTTTGCCAAACCTTATACGGGGGCCTGAACCCAGCAACGAAGCAGTTGTTGGAAACCATCTGTCAGGGCCACTTCCTATCGAAATCTGACGAGAAAGCGTGGCAGTTCTTTGACGACCTTGCGGAGCAAACGCTACAATGGGAGAGCACCAGACCGACTTCTTCTTCTTCTACCTCCACTTCTACCGGTCAGTGTAGGGTAGGAATTCACCAATTTGATGTCTCTATTGCGATGAAAGCTGAAATGGCTGCAATAACAAGAAAGCTTGAAGCGATAGAGCGCAAATTCTCTTCTCCTGCTCCTGCCCCTGTTCTCCCCCTTCGTACCATTTGCGCTTGTTGTTCCGATTCTTCTCACTTGACCGAAGAGTGTCCTTACAATCCGCCATCGCAAGGACAGGATCAGGTTAATGCTGCATTTCAGCAAAGACCGAGGAATGCTCCATACTCTTCCACCTACAATCCCGGTTGGAGGAACCACCCCAATTTCGCCAGGAATCAGAATCAGAATCAATTCCAAGGCAACAATTTCCAAAGGTCCCCTCCGCCGCTGCAACAAGCGCAACAACAAACTCAGTATCAGCAGCCCTTCCAACCCCAACCTTTCCAAAATCTGACGAACAACTTTGCACCCAACAATTCTTTTCCACCAAACAACTTTGTTCCGTCAAACAACGATAAGGTTTCCTCGCTCGAACGAAGTCTGGAGGCGTTCGTTAAACAATCGACTCAGTCCACCGCCAACATCCATTCTTCCATTCAGTCCTTAGTGCAACACACTGCCGCTCACGGGCAAAGCATCAAAACCATCGAGGCCCAGATTGCACAGCTGAATGAGGCCTTAAGCGAGCGAGAAAAGGGAAAGCTTCCGTCCCAACCACTCCCAAATCCCGGTCACCCACATAATGTGCATGTTGCTCTTGAACAACAAAATCATAATGTGAGTGCCGTGACCACATTGAGATCGGGAAGGATGCTGCAAAACAACATTGGCACACAGATCAACGAAGACACCCCGGCCGCTGCTTCTTCTTCTTCTTCTTCTTCTTCGTCTTCTGAGCCTATTCTCCGTTCTTCACAAGGCTCTCCTTCCTCTTCTTCTGCTCTGAATGGATCCACTTCTCACTCCACGAAAACACCTGTTCTGGGATCCGTTCCAACTCCACAATCTTCTCCTCGAGCATTAGACTCAACCAATTTTAAAAATGTTCCATTTCCAAACCGGTTGAGGTCTAATAAACAAAATCCTCAAATGGAGAAGATTCTGGAGTTATTTAAGCAGGTTAACATTAACATTCCTCTTTTAGATGCTGTCCAACAAGTCCCGTCCTACGCGAAAATCTTAAAGGACTTGTGCACGAAAAAGAGGAAGTCTCAGGTACCCAAGAAAGTTTTCTTGGCTAGTGCTGTGAGTGATGCCCTTACCCAATCTTTACCACAAAAACGTAAGGACCCTGGCTGTCCTACGATTTCAATTACCATTGGGGATAAGAACATCAACCGCGCACTATTAGATCTTGGTGCCAGTGTTAACCTGCTTCCGTATTCAGTATATGAGCAATTAGGCGTCGGAGAGCTGAAACCCACGCACTGCACTCTCCAAATGGCCGACC
The DNA here is from genome assembly GCA_030015575.1 of Agapanthus africanus. Classification (NCBI taxonomy): domain Eukaryota; kingdom Viridiplantae; phylum Streptophyta; class Magnoliopsida; order Asparagales; family Amaryllidaceae; genus Agapanthus; species Agapanthus africanus. The sequence goes on along the minus strand of JASDDO010000008.1, from coordinate 234,949,747 downwards.
GATCGATCACCCATCCTAGGGGTGAGCTAGAGGATGTGTTAATAAAAGTCGGGGACTTCATATTCCCCGTTGACTTCATTGTATTAGACACACAGCATGTAGCTAACCCCCGGAATCAAATTCCGGTGATACTCGGTCGCCCATTTCTTGCAACCTCAAATGCTGTGATCAATTGTCGCAATGGTTCGATGAACCTCTCTTTTGGAAACATGACGATTGAACTCAACATTTTTAGGATGGGGAATCAGCCCGCCGAACCTAATGCTCATATACTAGACGTCTGCTTGATCCAGGAGATCACCCCAGAAGAATGTGAATTCGAGGAGTTTCTGTTCGAACACGATAATCTTGACGCCACTAGTGCGTTCCTCCTCGAACCTGCTGCTGTTTCTGCGCCCGACAACGATTACGAGTGTTTTACGTTCTCGAATGATCTTAACCGCGCACAACCCGAGTTTGAATCTTTCGAATTTTCGGATGAGTTACCTGAACCATCCGACTCGGTCGCCTACACTCGCTTTAAACCTTTTCTAGAGTCCTTTGAGTTCGAGACCTCTGCACCAATCTTGCCTTCCATCGTTTCACCTCCAACGCTCGAACTCAAGCCTTTGCCGTCTCACCTTAAGTACGCTTACTTAGGTGAGAACGAGACCCTCCCTGTCATCATTTCGGCTTCTCTTACTCCAGAGCAAGAGAAAGCCCTTCTCACGGTCTTGCACAGCAACAGGCAAGCTTTTGGCTGGTCCATGGCAGACATCAAGGGGACTAGTCCCCTTATCGTTGAGCATCATATTCATCTGATGGATAATGCCAAACCAGCCCGGGATCCACAAAGACGTCTCAATCCAGTCATGAAAGAGGCTGTGAAGAAGGAGATAGTAAAATGTCTAGATAGTGGTATCATTTACCCTATCTCTGATAGCCAGTCGGTTAGCCCCATCCACGTTGTCCCCAAGAAATCAGGTATAACGGTCATCACTAACGAGGCGAACAAGTTAATCCCTACTGGCACCCAAACTGGGTGGCGAGTATGCATTGATTATAGAAAACTCAACGCCGCAACGCGGAAAGACCACTTTCCGCTACCTTTCATTGACCAGATGCTTGAACGATTGGCCGGACACGAGTACTACTGCTTTCTTGATGGCTACTCCGGCTATAATCAGATTCCCATCGCCGAAAAAGACCAGGACAAGACCACATTCACTTGTCCTTTCGGCACATTTGCATATCGTCGCATGCCCTTTGGGTTATGCAATGCGTCCGCTACCTTCCAGCGGTGTATGATGGGAATCTTCTCAGACATTTTCTTGAGATTTTCATGGATGATTTCTCCATCTTCGGCGATTCCTTCAACGAGTGTTTGCTGCATCTTGACACTGTCCTTACCCGATGTAAGGACAAGAATCTCACTTTGAATTAGGAGAAATGCCACTTCATGGTGCGCGAAGGTATTGTCTTAGAACATATCATCTCGCAAAATGGCATAGAGGTTGACAAAGCGAAGATTGAGGTCATTTCCAATCTCCCTCCTCCAAGATGCGTCAGAGATATCCGAGCCTTCCTTGGCCATGCCGGTTTTTATAGATGGTTCATCAAGGACTTTAGCAACGTTGCTAGGCCCTTAACTCTTTTGCTGGCCAAGGACACGCCATTTGACTTCAACTCGAGCTGTGTGACAGCATTCGAGTCATTGAAACGCTCACTCACTTCTGCTCCCGTTCTTTCTTCACCTGACTGGACGCACCCATTTGAGATTATGTGCGATGCATCCGACTTTGCCATTGGTGCTGTCCCTGGACAACACATCAACAAGATGCCGCACGTAATCTATTATGCGAGCCGAACCCTGAACGACGCACAACTCAATTATACAACAACTGAGAAGGAATTCTTAGCTGTTGTATTTGCTTTAGAAAAGTTCAGGCCCTACCTCATCGGCTCTCCAGTCATTGTCTACACAGACCATTCTGCTCTGCGGCATCTTTTTGCGAAGAAAGATGCAAAATCTCGGTTAATCTGTTGGATCCTCTTGCTTCAGGAGTTTGACCTGGTCATTAAGGACAAACGAGGATGTGAAATCGTAGCTGCCGACCATCTCTCACGACTTCCTTCTTCGCCTTCGCTTCAAATTCCGATCAACGACGTGTTCCCGGATGAACAGCTCTTGACAGTATCTTGCGAACCCTGGTTCGCAGATATTGTGAACTATTTGGCCACGGGATTACTACCGATTAAATGGTCAAGTCAGGACATACTTCGCTTCTTATCCCAAGTAAAACACTTTTACTGGGACGAACCCTATTTGTTCAAGTACTGTCCCGACCAGATTATTCGTCGGTGTGTCCCTGACGAGGAATTCAAGAGTGTGCTGTCATTTTGCCACGATCAAGCGTGTGGCGGGCATTTTGGCCCCAGAAAGACAGCTGGGAAGATCTTGCAATGTGGTTTCTACTGGCCACAACTTTTCAAAGACGCTCATGACTATTGCAAGACTTGCTCCCGGTGCCAACACATGGGCCGGATATCCCGGAGGAACGAGATGCCGCTCCAACCGATCTTGGTTGTGGAGATTTTCGATGTTTGGGGGATAGATTTCATGGAGCCGTTTCCCAGCTCTTTTGGGAACTTGTACATACTTCTCGCTGTTGATTACGTCTCTAAATGGGTCGAGGCTGTGCCCAGCAGGACTAACGACAACAAGGTTGTCGTTAGGTTTCTTAAAGAAAAAATTTCTCCCGTTTTGGGCACCCCCGAGCGATCATTAGCGACAATGGAAGTCATTTCTGCAATAAAACTTTCGAGGCCTTAATGCGGAAATACTCCATTAATCATAAGCTATCCACGCCCTACCACCCCCAAACCTGCAGGCAGGCCGAAGTTTCAAATCGGCAAATCAAGCAGATACTGGAGAAAACGGTTTCCAAGAACCGTAAGGATTGGTCGCTGAAACTCACTGATGCCCTTTGGGCATTTCGAACCGCTTATAAGTCCGACCTTGGCATGTCTCCCTATCGGCTTGTGTACGGAAAAGCCTGCCACCTACCTGTCGAAATAAAGCATCGCGCATTTTAGGCGATAAAGGAGTTGAATCTGTCTCTCGAAGATGCGGGCAGCCATAGGAAGCTGCAGTTGAATGAATTGAGCGAGCTTAGGGATGAGGCTTACGATAACGCGGTTGTCGTTAAGAACCGAATGAAGGTGTTTCACGATAAACACCTTTTGCCCAAAACCTTCGTACCTGGTCAGCAGGTACTACTTTATGACACCCGACTTCACTTCCATCCAGGAAAGCTCAGATCTCGCTGGAAAGGACCGTATTTTGTGCGGAATGTGTATCCGCAGGGCGCAGTGGATTTGGAAAATCCAAAGGACGGTTCATTTTTCAAAGTGAACGGACACCGACTTAAACCGTACCTTAGCGCCGAACCAACAGAGGAGCTCCTGTTCTTACAGGAGCCGGTTTACCCTGTCTGATCTTCCTCTGCCTACCTCCAAACTTCGGTTATCCAGCCAAGAACAGTGGACACTGTTCCAAATAAGTTTGGGGGTATGTATAAACCATTTTGTATATATTTGTGGATATTCTTTTCTTTAAAAACAAAAACCAAAAACAAATAAAAAATTTTGGGTATCGCTAACCGACAATTTTGACTCTTCAAATGATCTCTTCATGCAATGACAGTGAGGAAACTGTCCAGTTTAAGTTTGGGGGTACGCTCGGTACGCATTTCTTACCTTCGCATTCATATGTATATTTTGCATCTGCATATTAAAATCCATAAAAATCTGAAAACTTTCTAAAAACATAAAAACTTTTCTGTCAAGTTAGCTAGTGGGAAGGCTCTGATTCAACATTTCGACGGTTTTGTTTGATAAAATAAGAATAACTAAATCTTATGTTTAGATTTTGAAATATGAAAGATAACTCTCCTTTGAAGTTAACTATAGCTGATATACGTCTTTATATCACACTACACGTGTCGTGAGTTTTTGGGAATTAGATGACAAGTCTTTTATGTTTAAAAACTTTTAAACAGATAAATGATTTTCTGAGGATCAAATAGGTTTGTTCTGAAATAAGTAATGTCAAGAATAGTTTATGAAGTAAAGCGAATATGAAGGAATGCTATTGATGCCGTAATTGGAACTAAGTCTGAAAAATAACCCATCTGGAACTTGATTGGAATGATTACACACCGAACCCACTAAACACGTCTTATATCCAAAAAAATTAATAATTGAACTGCCGGTTATATCTCCGTTCGTATTAAATCATCTGATTTTCACGCCAAACTGTCTTTTGTTTTTGGACCTGGGTAACTTGAGTAATTAAGTCCGCCGGGGTGTTTCTACACCTAATGCCCTAAAACCAACTGGTTTGGGAGCATTGGCCCAAAGCTCGCTAAGAAGCCTAGAAAGTCCAGATTAAAACAAAATCAAGCAAGTGTTCTCTCCGAGTTAAAATTCATAACGGTTCTTTGTGTGAGAATAATCTTGATAAAAGACAAGTTTTTATAAAAAAAATTTAGCGGAGATATGAAGGTTTTACTCTATGATAAAGACTATTGCACGTTTACAGAGGTGTGTATGAAATGAAAACAAGAAAAAGGTGGAGTGAAGAATAAGACCTAGTTTCCTGTTAGGGAAGATAGAAATTCTAAAGTTGAAACTTTACTGGAAAACGAACCTTGAAAAATGCTTAACTCTTTATAAAACTTATGTGATCCTTTTAAAATTGTTATCTGGGCTTTATTGTGTGACATGATAACTTTAATCGATCCTTCGGGAACTTAAAGACACTATTTGCACTGCACGTAAAGACATATAAAATCTATAGTTAAATAAAGAGCGAGGTGTGAAAAATAAAGGTTCGATAGTCTAGACTTGGGATAATAGAATTGTTATTTTCTGAAACAAAACTTTAGGGTTTGAATCTTAGTTATTTTACAAAACTAGCTTGACCGGATTTTGTGGGTAGCATCCGCTGAAAACCCTCAGGAGACAACACTCCTCCTACTAGGGACACCTAGAGGTTTAACGGCTTATTGCACATGCTCAGTGCAATCGCGATCCCTGCGAAAGTGAGGTTAGGAAATTTTTTGTGAATAAATTGGCTTTGTTCGGGACGAGCAAATGATAAGTTTGGGGGTATTTGTTCATATCAGATTTTTGCATTTTTATACCGCCCAATTTTTATCACATTGCATATCAGTAGGTACTCTTGAGCCGTGTTTGCTAGTCAATTGCAGGATACAGGTTCTCGGCTCTAAACGGTGAAATCCATGAAAAAACACGACAAAATCCGGGTTCCTGCCAACCACAGATAAAACACGGGTCTCCGCTCTTTATCCGTCTGTTGCCACACACCAGTTTAGGAGACAAAATGGCAAATCGATTGTCACCTTCATGCACAAGGCTCAATGGCAACACAAGATCCAAGAAATCTACGCGGAGCTCGAGAAAATCATGACAAAAAGTCCACATCAAATCACCTTTTCCTCAACAGAAATTCTGGAAAAATCGTGAAGAAGATATGAAAAAATATATATACCAGAGTAAAGGGCACACAGAACCAGGGAAGCACAGAAAAGATGGGAGCCCAACTCCTCCATACCGCCGCGGAACCGCGGCCAAAGGGGGGTCTAGGTCGCGGTTCCGCGGCCGTACCGGCGCCGCACTTGAAGACTTTTTGGGGGTTGTTTGGTCTTTTTACATGGGTGCAGAATTTTGCCCTAGATTTCCAGTTCCCTGCCTATAAATAGCCCAGAACCTTATGAAGCCAAGGGTGCATATTCTTGTAATTTTATAGGTATAGAATACTTGTTTCTTCTTCCTCTTCTCATCTCTTCTCCATTAAAACTTGCAGTGTGCTTTGTGAGTGAAGAATGATGAATAAAGAAGATTCTTTTGCTATTATATCTTGTCTTGCTCTTTTATAATTGCTTGTAATTTTAATTTGATAACTTAGTTGTTGTTATTTCTTGTTGTTTCTTTCTTTTCTCTTTTCCATGATCATTAAAACAACCATGATGCTTACGCTTGATCCTTGCCAAGGTGAGGTCGCAAATAGCTAGTTGTTATCTTCTAATCTCCTTCTTTCTATCTTCCTCTTTTGTTTTGTTTTCTTTTCATTATGATGTGTCAGTAGTTTCATACTTGTTAGGATAGGATAAAGGAAGTTTGATAGAAGGAAATCTCTCTCACTCTTTCCTTGCCCAACATCTTAAATCAACTCCCGTTAATTGAACCACAATCCGCTCCTTACGGCGCCCTATCCTACATGATAGCGGTGATTCCGTAGTGAGACCGGTTGTGGTTAAATTAATCGGAGGTTATGGCTAAGAGCCAAGAACGGACGGACAAGCACCAAAAGGAAGAACTTATGCGTTGGAAAGCCTAGCTTATACTCGCAAGTTCTTTCCTAGTCGTGCTAATCCCCGTTGTTGCCGATTACCATAACACCGATATTAAGAAGGGCAACGAAAGAGGTGAGCGACTCCTAACTCAAACTAACCTAATCCTAACCCTAACAAGCTCTCTTTACATATCACTTTAACACTTAGATAATCACAAACAAAATCTGGACCTTCGGACTTAACTCGTTACAGCACATAGAAAAAGATTCCCATCTCCCTGCGGATGACCCGTACTCAACCGGCTAGCTACAATCGAAACCGTCTTGATTGCGGTAATTAACTAAACTTGAACACGCAGAATCTCTACCAATCATCAACCATCTCCATGATCAGGTGACACTTGCCTTAGAATATGTTTGGATCACTGATGGGACGGGCGTTCCTCGGCATAAGCCACAACTCCTTTGTCACACAATGGAGGGAACAAAGTTCATCTCATGAACTAATATACATCCAGACTGCCTCTTTGGTAGCATCTTAAGTAGCGATGCATCCAGCCTTTATCGTCTAGTATGCCACGGTATCTATCTTGGAACTCTTCCAACATACCGTCCCTTTACTAAGGGTAAAGAAAATGCCTGTGACTGACATTCAGTCGTCCTTATCACCCTGGAACCTTTCCAGTGATTTTCCTCAGGATCAATTGATACCATCTCACTACAACTAGTGAGAATCCTAACATCCAGTTAGATCTATCTCATAGATCAAAAACTTAGGATTTAGGAGGTATCACTTTGATCCTATATGGAGAATCCTTGTGATCGGCGGAGATTGACCGAGCGTAGCATAGGAAACTCTTTCCCCATCAAGAGTATGTCATCCACGTAGTCTACGAGGATCACTACCATACTCCCTACTACCTTTCTGTATATACAAGGTTCATCTACCATTTTGATGAAGTCAAACTCTTTGACTAGCACATCAAAACAGACGTTCCAACTCCGGGATGCCTGCTTTATCCTATAAAACATCTTGTATACACGTTTCCGCTGCTCCCACTGTCTACGAAGCCCTCTGGCTGTGTACTTATAGGCGCTCTCTTCAAAATTATCATTTAGAAAAGCAGTCATGACACCCAACCACCAGATATCGTAGTCAAGGTATGTAGCCGTGGCAAGTAGGATCTGGATGGACTTAAGCATAGATACTTAGAAAAGGTTTCATCATAATCCATACCTTGTTAATGATGCAAAGCTTTAACAAGTCTAGCTTTGAAAGTCACAACTTTTCCATGTACACCAAGTAATCTTCTCAAGATATACTTGCTCCTGATAGGGATTTAACCCTTCAGATGAAGCAATCAAAGTCCATACTTTGTTGGTGTATAAGGATTCCATCTCAGATCGCTAAGCATCCAGCAATTCTTACAGAGTCCCACTCCTGATGGCCAGCCCGAAACTAGTTGGGTCATCATCTCATGATTCAATCCTCACTCCAACTGTCATAGAGAAACCGAAGTATCTCTTAGGTGGGTGAGGAACCCTACTAGATCGGCGGAGAGGCTGAGGTTCGTGGGTTGCTATTGAATCCTTTGGTTCTACCAAATCATCAGCTGCAGTTTTTATAGCTGGAACTGTTTCCAGTTCAACCTCATGTCCACTAATTTCTTCACAAGAAATTCTCTTTCACAAAGGTGGCATGCTGAGAAACAAAACATTTTTGTTCCTCGGTTAGGTAGAAGATATTCCCTTGCGAATGCTTGGGATATCCAACAAACTTCTACAGATCTGACTTTGCCTCGAGCATGTCCGGATTATGCTTTTAGACATAGGCCGAACAACCCCAAATCTTAACTGACTTAAGAGATGGACTCTTCCCTTTCCATATCTCATATGAAATGGTAGGTTTCTGGTTTGATCAGAACCCTATTCAATAGGTATGTGACTTCATAAGTGCATAATTCCCTAAAAGAAAATAGGAAAATCAGTAGTACTCATCATAGAGCGCACCATATCATATAGGGTGCAATAGCTCCGGCCTGATACACCGACGTGCTGTGGTGTATACGGAGGAGTAATGCTGAGAGAGAATCTCATTCTCCTTTAGAATAATCCAGGAATTCCATGCTCAAGTATTCTCCTTCTCGATCACATCAAAGGACATAATACTTAAACCCGTTTTTGGTTCTTTACTTCTAACTTATATTCTATGCATATCTCAAAAGCTTCGGACTTGTGTTTCAACAGGAACATATGTCTGAATCTTGAGAGATCATCAGATAATGTAATGAAGTACAAAGAACCGGTCTTGGTGTGTGTAGACATGGGACCTACTTACATCAACATGTATCATCCCAAGAGTTCACTAACTCTTTCTCTGTTTCCAGTAAACGGAGCTATGGTCATCTTATCTCTGTGACATGACTGGCAAGTTTCACAAGATGTAAATTCAAACTGATTTAAATATGCATCTTAATGTAACTTGAGCTAGTCGGGTCGCATTGATATGACCTAGTCTACAATACCTCAAGAAGGATTTGTTTATTTCTGAACTCTTCCTCTTGTGTGTGTTCTGTATACTAAGAACTGTATTTTGATTTAGAACATCAATGTTTTTAGATAACGTGCTTGAACCGATCATCTTTTGATATAGGAAATGTTCAAAACATTATCCAACAATACAAAATTTTATCATTTCTTTACAAATAAAGAGACTGATATGATTTTGTATATCAGGTTCGGTATCTAATAACATTCGTTCAGAATCAATGTATTTGGAATACAGGGTGACAGTGAACAACAGACTTGGCTGCAACACTTGCACCGTTTTCTGTCTCATGAAACTTATCACCCGTTCTCAGTTCTCTACCTTTCTGTAGCCCATGTAACAGATTACATATGCGGGATCCTGATCCGGTATCATATACCCAGGACGTAATGGACATTGAGAAACAGTTCTCTGTAATGAACACACCCGAAGAAGATGCATCATCATGCACTTTCTTCGTTTGGGCGGCACGGGAATTCTGGTAATCCCCTATTTCTTGCTCTGTCTTATAACAATTATAAGTTGGAGCGGGACGAACGTTCCCCAGCTCAGTATAACAAGCGGGTTCGGTCAAATATCCGTATTATAATCTTGATTAAGGCGTGATATGGTGGCTACCTGGAGAGAGAGAGAGAAGAAAACACTCTGCGTGCTCTCTTGCAAGAATAGATTGGTTATTATTTTATCTAATCAGGATGGCTCCCACTGTTTTTATCAAATCTTCCTTCAAACCCTAAAAGGAAAGACTGGCCGGGATTAATTACACGCTACAAGTTCGCCAATCTTTCAGCCAGGCTAGTGTCGGTACTTTGAGGGAGGTCCCCCGTGCTTTTGCACGAACCTAATTAATGTAAACCTCGTTTTCCCAAAGGCGTAACCCCGTTGACACCTGTCTAGACACCTACTTGATCGGCTAATTGTAATGTGTAAAACTCTCCCAGGAGTAACAATTACTCGCAGCGGGTATCGAGATCCAACTATCTCATAGAAGGTATGCAATCTCATTGCAAATTTCAACAATTGAAATTCCCGATAATTTTTCCCCTAGCGTGCTATGACCTTGACGCATGCCAAACAACCCATAGTCCGCTAGTCAAGTTCAACCCGTACATTTCTTGATTGAATTAAACCCACCTCCACGACCCTTGACGCATGCCAAACAACGCCGTACGAATGCCCTAATCCAATCGCATCGTATGCTAGCAGATAAGCACTAGTTAGCTACCGTACACTACGCCTTGACGCATGCCAAACTACCGCAGCACGAATACTAAGTAGTACTTATCTGAAATGACGGAGGGCTATGCCAGGATTTTTTGAAAACCTATTGCGTAATGAACTTGATATCGTTGTAGAATCAAATAATTTTAAAATGGAGTGTTTTTTAGGCTTTTCTAGTTTTGCTAAATGGGTCACTCCCGGTGAAGGGATCGTCAGCCCTTTCCTCGTCGAATGAGGTGCGGGATATTTCATATATATCGCTGTGCAAAGCAAAAACTATAGAAGCAATCAAAAGACAAATCGAGAGGTGTAGCTTCTGCCAGTCATTGCTAAAGGGGTCACTCCCGGTGAAGGGATCTCGGCCCTTTCCTTATCGAATAAGGTGCGGGATGTTCTACAAGGAACACCGCGAAGCAAAGCAAGAACTGTAGCTACCTGTTTTTTGAAAATTCGATTCCACAACATCTTAGGTTTCTTTTATTTCATTAATCACATTAATGAAGTCCCATCATTTAATTCACCTAAACATCACAGATAAATACGACGTACACTTATGCCATCCGCATTCGCCTCGATGTCCCCTCGTGCACCGTTAGGTTAGGTGACTAACGGCAGAGCGGGGCAGGGCTAGCGCGGGTGTAAAACATAAGTAACGTCTATATAATATATCATATATACTATATGCAGTATCTATCACAGAACATCAAATGATCACATCACAGATATTGCAGCAGAAGAAACATATGAAACATTGGATATACTAGGACGTCCGTGTTTTTAATACGAGCCAGTATAAAACACGGATTCCACGGTCGTGATGAATAGCCAAACCCACACCCCTAGACCCCTACGAGAGCGGCAAGCAACCCTACCAATTCTAGAGTTAGGCGACCCGGACTCGACTCCTCGAGTTGGTCTCCCTCTGGACTCTAGAACCCGGTTACTTATGCCCTCCTCTTTTGGTCTATCCTAGTGCGGAAAAGTAAATAATATACAAAAGGTGACATCTTCCGCAACCTGGAAGTGCCCCAATAAAAGAATATTACATACAAATTATTTTACATAAATGAAAATAAAAAACTCTCATCTCACATAAAAACCCCCGGCTATTCATAATGCGATGATCCAATATAATATATCCAGTAACACATAACATCACATGTCATCAACGTAAGTAAATATGCGCATCCCAATTTTCGTTGACATATAGCAAGGAAACCGGCGATATCACATATTACACTTACGGCCACAGAAAAGAAAGTGTAAAACTACAACAGTTGGAATCCGCAACCTCTTTAGACATCGCATGCCTAACCAATTATAAACCCCGCATTTTAGTCTCATTATCGAAAACTCTTTTCAATATCAAGTCGGTCAATTCAAAAAGATTCCCGACATTTTGATCGAAAGCTCATCGCAAACTTTAGTAGACGGCCGCACCCCCGATACCGTCGACGAAGTGCACCAAGGCGGAACACCGCTGCCGCGAGCACCCGAACGGATGCTGTCGGCGACGGGGTTCTTCTACAGTCACTTGGTCGGGGCTATGGGGCGTGGCTGTCTATTAAGTTTATTAGGCGAGTATTCGCGTACGCTACGTGATTGCGACGGACTTTTGATCACATCAAAATTCCGTGGCAACCGATCAAGTGAGACTAAACTGCTATGTTTATAACATCCAAATTAGTTATCTCATAACTACTTGTGGATTCCAAATATTGTATCACATTCCAGATAAATAGAAAATGTTAAACTTTTTGATCGAACAATTAAACACCCAAGTTTTCCCGAAACAGCTCAATACATGAAATAAGTTTAAAAACATTCACTTCATGCCTCAGTACCAACGGTCCAGCCGTAGAAGGGTCAAGCCAACGCCTCACATGTGGCACGCCGTACTGCCCCAAAGCCTAAGGTTCAAAGGGCAGTTCAAGACGGTCACATAATCGAGTTAAGGTTTGTTGTCTTCAAGAGGGTCCATCGTGTTACTTGCACTACTTCAAATGTTCTTAAACTACGGAAAGATCCAACACTTGGAAATTTCCCGACAGGGGAAAAAGTGGGTATTTATATCCGGTCAAACTTTTTTAACATATTCTAAAATAATCCGGAAAAACCTATAGACGAAGTGAAACATCCCGATCGAAACACAGAGTCCCCAATACAACCCAGAAAAATCAACTCTTGAGTAAATATTAAAAATTTCCAGAAAATACAGCACTAACAGAGAGAAATTACTGGGCAAACCACATGCCCTGATTCAACACATTGGCCGCGGAACCGCCGCAAATACCATGGTTGGGCCGCGGTTCCGCGGCGCATCTGTCGAGTTACGGGCACGTGCTACACAGTAACTCTTAGAAAAGCCTGCTGAATTTTTTGGATATTTTTAATCTGGAAAAATCCACAATTTCAGAAAATGAACAGAAAGGGGTATCGATTAGGGTTTCGGGGTTCGATCGTGTTTCTAACATCGTCTACACATCGCCTAAAACTCTAGCTAGGCTCTGATACCATTGTAGGGTTACTAGGCACACTAAGGAAGCTCTAGAAGACATCGACCATGACGGATTAAAATTTTTAGGTGCCTAACAACCCGAAGCAAGATCGTTAACTAGAGATTAGGCGATAACTATGGCAAGTAAATCACATTTACACTAAAGGAAAGGGACAACAACCTTTGTAGATCCGGTCCTCCACTTCTATAGCTCTGTGACGACGTCCCTTCGCTGCGATCAACCAACTCCCGGACTCTCGGACGGCTCCATGAGGAAATTGCAACGGGATCGCTTGAAGTCTTCGGTGCCGAAGATGATCTACGTCGAAGGAATACGGACTCAAGCTTCTACCTCACTAACCATAGAATTAGTGAAGCAAACACCCTAAACTAAAGTGCTAGTCTAGTAGAGGATGGTGAGATAAGAAGTGGGTACTCTTTAGATTTTGATTTCTCACTCTAAATCTTCACTTGAAATTTTCTACCAAGCTATCTCTTTTTCTTCAAGAAGAAGAAGAAGAAGAAAAGAAAAGAATGAAAAGAATGATCTCATAATAGAAAATCAAGTGACGACTTATCATAATGCAACCATGGGTGAGGTAAACCATTGTTGAGACTAAACTTGAGTTTAGGTTAATGGTTAGGTTAAGGAAAATGACATGCAAAACAAAATGGTGGACTTTGTCAAAGATGCTTGAAAGCTTCAAGAAGCTTCAAGCAAAGACAAAGCAATCCACCATTTTAATTTACTATAATAAATAAAAACCCAAACCTTTAATCTAAACATGGTGTAAGTCATACACACACCCAAGTTTGCATGTATCATCAAACATGATACAAACTTGTGCACAAAAATATATCACATATACAACTTGTGCACATTAAGTGAGAAAATCAATCTTAAGTGAACCAATACTAGTTAATGTAAAGTAATATATCAAATATATATAATTATACATTAAATCATTAAATCAACACTTGATTTAACGATCCGGTCATATCGCATATAACCGACTAATATTAATGTATCGACTTATCGAATCAACACTTGATTCGATAACTAGGTTATATCGCATACAACCAATCGATACAATCATCGCGAGAATTGAATAGGGTATCACATACTCGTATCATTCTCGGTCCCGCACATATCACATATGCGCTCCTATCTCGTTTTGCCTGAGTTAGTACAACCTCTATGTAGGACTCTAAAGACTCGTCAATACGCCGACAGTAGGTGATGATCATATCAAGCACCCATAAGCCGTCAGCGGTACTAGCTGGACGTAACGGCTATCCGGGTATTGAGCGATGAGAAGATTAGCAAGCAAGCCCGCTCCAACTCCTGCAAAATGCCTGACAGTGACACTACCGTACAGTCCGGTCTCCTCGTCTGATATGTCGCATATAAAGTCTAGGGGTGGTAAACGTCAGACCCCAATAACCGAAAAGTCATGCCGATGAGAGGCTCATAACGGGTCGAGAAACTACTGGTAACACATACCAGTAAATCTCTAAACCAGCCCTGGCCAGGGACTTCCCTGTTATGGCCAATCGAGCACAGCGCAACATCAACCCCCAATAACGGGAGAGACGAAACCCCTCTTATCGCTCATTGCCTCCATGTGACTCGGGACTGTACCCAAAAACCACCGTTTTGCATGCCCTGTTGGACGTGGTAAGGTGGAAATCGAAGCACAGTGGGAATCACACAAGACTCTATGACGATCTCGGGTCTACAGACTAACCTGTACCAGTGTCACCAGAGAACTGCCGTCTGACGTAAGGTATAATACCATCTGGGAGTTCTCGGCGAGTCCGTCCAGTGTACCCAGTCTCCACTGAGCACCCGTATATCATCTCTGATGTCAAACACCAATGGATATAGGATCATCCATCGCCCATCTGTATGGGTCGATAAGGTATACGCTAGTCTACTCTGGTATATCGATGCCCCGTCTCGATATACCCACGACTAGGGACCTTGAAGGATGTACTTATGGACTACCATGTCCCCACTAGTATGATCCGCAACACAGTCCAGGTAGTCAAGTACACATCCTAAGGGCTTCACCAACATGTAACAGAAAGACAATCAGTGTACACGTTAAGGTGAAGAGTAACCAGATAGCATACTATCATGTCGAGCAAGAAAGTCCTCCTTATATATGTCCAAGCGTCCACTACAATATACAACAAATGTATAGTAATGGCCTCTACGACATACATATAACTAACAGTTCTGTCCAGCAAACGGGTGACCGACACTTTCTCCCATACAAAACTTCAAAGGGTGCCATCTGGATCGTCTCCTGAAAACTGTTGTTGTAAGAGAATTCTATCAAAGGCAGGTGACGATCCCAACATCCACCGAAGTCAAGACTGCGGGCTCGAAGTATATCCTCCAGAGTTTGTATGGTCCGCTCTGACTGACCATCTGTCTGTGGATGAAAAGTTGTACTAAAACCCAGTCACGTACCTAGGGCCTCTTGAAGTTTCTACCATAATCGGGTGGTAAATTGCATTACCCTGTCGTACACTATGCGCGTTAGAACGCCATGCAATCGCACGATCTCATCAATATAAATCTGAGCATACTGCGCATAACCAAATGTTGTCTTCACCGGAAGAAAGTGAGCTGTCTTTGTCAATCTATCTACAATAACCCACATGGAATCATTCGCTCTACTAGTCCTGGGTAGACCCACAATGAAATCTATGGAAATCTGCTCCCATTTCTACTCCGGAATAGGCAAGGGATGCAACTCTCCTGCCGGCCTCTGGTGCTCGGCTTTGACTTACTGACAAATCAAGCACCTCGAAACAAACTCAGCGACATCTCTCTTCATTCCTTCCCACCAATAGACATTCTTTAAGTCATGATACATCTTGGTGGAACCAGGATGGATACTATTTGCTGACCGATGTGCCTCCTCTAAGATTTCACGTCTCAGCCCCTCCGAATCCGGCACAGAAAGACGAGTCCCAACACGTAATATTCCACGGTCATCCATCACGAATTCCGACTCTCTACCCAGTCCAACCCGATCCATAATCTCCGACAAGCGAGCGTTCATGGGCTGTGCCTCTCTAATACGATCAAATAACAGAGGACGGGTGCGAGCATGAGCTAACTTTCCTCCTGTCGATGTGAACTCAAACTGTACACGGCTATCACATAGAATCTGCCAGTCTGTAGAAGACTGTCTCTCCAAGGTGCGCACATGAGATAAGCTACCTCCAGGCCTCCGACTCAAAGCATCTGTTACAACATTTGCTTTGCCCGGATGATACAGAATCTCGCAATCATAGTCCTTCAATAGTTCAATCCATCGACGCTGCCTCGGATTCAGATCCCGCTGCTGAAAAATATACTTGAAACTCTTGTGGTCCGTAAATATCTGGCACGACTCACCGTATAAGTAATGCGTCCAAATCTTCAGTGCGAATACCACAGCAGCCATCTCTAAATCATGCGTGGGGTAGTTCTGCTCGTGCCTCTTCAGCTGTCGAGAAACATAAGCGACAACCCTGGCGTGCTGCATCAACACACAGCCTAAACCAACTAGAGAGGCGTCACAATAAACAACAAAACCACCTGACGCTGAAGGAAAAGATAAGACTGGTGCAGTCGTCATGCTAGTCTTTAACTGCTGGAAACTCTGCTCACACACCTCCGTCCAAAGAAATGGAACCTCCTTCCTGGTCAACCCGGTCAGCGGTGCAGCGATCCGAGAAAAATCCTGCACAAAACGTCGGTAGTAACCGGCCAGACCCAAGAAACTGCGAATCTCTGTAACTGACACAGGTATGGGCCAGTGCTGTACTGCTTCGATCTTCTTTGGGTCCACCCGTATACCATCTCTTATGACTACGTGACCCAAGAAATCCACATTATCCAGCCAGAAAGCTCACCTGGAGAATTTAGCGAATAGCTGATGTTCCTTCAAGGTCTGTAATGTGATACGCAAATGCGGCTCGTGCTCCTCCCGGCTCTGAGAATAAACAAAAATATCATCAATGAATACAACAATAAACTGATCAAGGAATGGCCAGAAAATGCGGTTCATCATTTCCTTGAAACCGGTTGGGGTATTGGTAAGCCCGAACGACATCACTAGAAACTCATAACCCTCATATCGGGTATGAAAAGCAGTCTTCGGAATGTCATCCTTCCGAACTCTCAACTGGTGATACCCTGACCACAAATCAATCTTCGAGAAATAGCCAACCCCCTGCAGTTGATCGAATTGGTCATCGATACGAGGTAGTGGATACCTATTTCGCACAATAACTCGATTCAGCTGCCTGTAGTCAATGCACAGTCTCATCCTGTCGTCCTTCTTTTTAACAAACAAAACAGGAGCTCCCCCACGACGACACACTCGGACGAACAAGTCCTCTATCCAACAACACCTGCAACTGACCTTTAAGTTCATTCAACTCCGTCAGGCCCATCCGATAAGGCAGTATGGAAATAGGCCCCGCACCCAGAATCAAGTGAATGCAAAATTTGATATCGCGATCGGGCGGTAATCCTGGTAATTCAGCAGGAAATACGTCCGGAAATTCTCGAGCGATCGGAACCTGGTCCAACCGAACTTCAGCGGCTCCTACGTCTTGAATGAATGCTAGGAACCCATGACAACCCTTCTTCATGAGCCATCCCGCACAAAGAGCAGAAATCATGTTGGCGGGAGTTACACTACAGTCTCCCTGCACAACAACAATTGGTTCGCCTGGAAAACAAAATCTTACCGCTTTCCCCCGACAATCTACATAAGCATGACAATCGGCCAGACAATCCATACCAAGAAGTATATCAAAATCTAACATATCCAGGAGAATCAGATCAACTAATGAATCCCTATCACCAATACGTACTGAACGAGACCTGAATACATGTCAAGCTACAAAAGAATCTCCCACCGGAGTAATCACAACTAGCGGTAACTCTAACAACGACGACTCTATCCCAAGAGAAAGTGCAAAATGTGCAGATATGTAAGAATGCGTAGAACCGGGATCAAATAAAATATGTGCATCTAAAGAACTTACTGCAAGAGTACCTGTCACAACTGCATTGGATGCCTGGGCATCTTGTGGAGTCAGTGCAAAACCCTGTGCCTGGCCCCTACTCGCAGACTGTCGTCCTCTTCCTCGATCTCCTCGGCCTCTCTGAAAGCTTCCAGCAAAGCCCCAACCTCATGGTGCAACAGCCTGGCACATAGTGCCTATTGGGGGAAGAAGTAGGGCCATCGAAGTAGAAGGTCGAGGGGGTAAAGCAGCTTGTGGAAAAACAGTCCCTCGCTGGGGTCTACAATCCCTCGAGTAATGCCCCGGAAGTCCGCAAGTAAAACTTGTAGAGGGGGGCCTCTGATTATCGGGGTATGAACTGAACATCTGGCCCTGGGTCTAACCTCGCCCAAAACTGCGTCCTGGAATGTGCCAGCCTCTACCTCTGCCGAACTGCCTGGTTACTGACCCATAGGTCTGGTCCTCTTTGGCTCCGGAACAATCACTACCTCGCTCAAACGCTCTTCCACTTGCATAGGTGCGTCCAAGGCCTGCGCATAAGTATCAAAATGCTGAGAGCCGATAACTGGGTATTCAGGCTCCTTACAAACCTCTTCACCCGGTGCTCCTCCGTAGGAACTAAGTACAGAGCATAGCGCGACAACTGGTTGAACTGTAAATCATACTCTGCCACCGACACACTAGCAATCTTTCGCAATGCTTCAAAACTGCTGGCTCTAGCGTCCCTCATGCTCTGTGGAAGAAATCTAGAAAGGAAGACCTCAGAAAACTCCGTCCATGACATCAGAGGAAGACCCGCTGCTCGCCCTCTCTCCATCGACTCACACCAAGTCTGTGCAAGTCCCTCTAATCGGAAACTGGTCAGCTCCACTTATCTCGCATCAGAACATCACAATGACCTGCTAATCCTGGCCACCCTATCAAAAAAGGACTGAGGATCCTCTATTGCATCGGTCCCGGTAAATACCGGCGGTCTCAACCTCATGAACTCTAGAAAAGATACCTCCATCACTCTCGGCCCTGCCAGTGCGACAGTCTGCATGGGCTGTTCATCGGGTTCTACCATCGTCGGTGCCTGATCATGTCTCGGAACATGGGTGGCCTCCGCCAACTATCCCACCACAGGCTGTAGGCCCAACATGCCCTCCTCTATCCAAGTCAGTCTGTCTGGAGGAGGAGGATCCACATAGCCATAGCAACTGGAACAGAAAACTAAAGTTGATAAAGCGTACGAATAGGAGCAGCAATAAAAGGAAGTCAATGGAAGAATTAAACAAGATATATCCTAAGGTAACTTCGGCTGAGTATCTGTAAGTCCACGTTGCCCACCCCGGTGCTTGCGGGGAAGCGGAAACGTTATGAAAAATTCGATTTTTACAACTCTAGGCAACATGGACTTTGTAAAGGAAGGATCTTTGCTAAACAAAACTAACTAACAAAGCTAAAGGGTTTAGCTACTCGGAAAGTGGGTTATACCTAGGTCTTCAAGTCCTTCTCTCCTTGCTCCTTGGAGTGAAAGAACTGGTTCTCCTTGTCGCTTATCTTGCCGAAGAAAGATCCACCCGAGGGCCTCAACCTTTGGCTCCAACCTCAAACAAGAAGTTACTAAGGTGCTTGGGGTGCTAAACCTAGGACCTTAGAAATAGTAGAGAGTGTTTTTGGAGGGATTATCTCAAGATCAAATGGTTCTCAACACATGAAAGGGGAGAGCTAGAGAGAGAGAGGTAGAGGAGGAGAGAGAATGGAAATGATAAAGTGAGAAGAATATCTCAACCTTCTCACATATATGTAAATTATGTAAATTAGATAATTAGCAAAAGATAATTGTCATGGTTAATCAAGAAATGACCATTATCATATCACATTAAATGCATTTGCAAGGATCAAAGAGTATCTTTCATATGTAATGATGATGGTCAACTTGTCAACCTAGGTCAACAAGTCAAGTATAGTCACATGGTCAACAACCCTAACCATGCACAATTATAATTAACTAATTATTAATAAATCATAATTCACACAAAACATTAGGGTTAAGAAAATGACAATAGTCATCAACCCTAATCAAAGTCCTCTGCCTCTGTCTCAGTCAACTGTGCATACACACCCGTATCCGTTTTCCGAGGAACACGAATACAATGAGATAAAACCAATCCCAAATCATATACTAGGATCCGGCTTAAACCAAAGCCCGCTAGTATAAGCTGTCCGGACACCAAACGTGCACAAGTGCGCGGATGTGAACGAACCCTGTCGCAATACCATGCGACCTCTACTCATTTTGCCTAAAGGCGAATAACCCTCTGTGTGGGACTCTAAAGACTCGACACTACGCTGGCAGTGGGTTTAACCACAGACCGCAAGCGGCACTAGCTGTACGTAACGGTCCCCAGGTAGATGCCGATAAGAAGACTGACGAGGTAAACCCCATCTGAACTCCTACTGAGCCTGAATGTGACAGTCTCCGTACAGTCCGGTCTGTTCGTCTAAGAACATCGCATGGCGGGCCAAGGGGGGTGGTAAACGTCAGTCCCCTACTAGAGGTACAAGTCGTGCCGGAGTGTAGCCCAGAACACCTGAGATAACACTGGGAACCTACCAGTCTATCACGGTTGCCCTGGCCAGGGACTTTGTGTAATGGCTCTCCTAGACACAGCACGATATCAACCCCCAATACCGGGAGAGACGAATCCTGTCTAACCGTCACTGCCTCCAAGTGCTTCGGGACTGCACCCAAAAACTATCTGTTTGCACGACTCCTTTGAGCCGTGGTTGGGTAGTAATCAAAGTACAGTGGGAACACACTCGAGGCGAAGTGACAGTGTCAAGTCAACGGACTAAGCTGTACTCATGTCACCTGGGAACTGATAACTGACGATAGGTAAAATACCAACCAACAGTTCCCGACGAGTCCTGTCCAGTGTACTCGTAACCTAACGAGCTCCCGCATACTATCCCAAGTACGACCAACTGATGGCTGTGGGACAGGCCATTTCCCAAGCTGGGATGAGAAGCGCATACGCTAGTCTACTCCGGAGTATCGATGCCCTGTCTCGATAGTCCTACGACTAGGGACCTGCATAAGGATGTGCTTATAGATTGCCCAGCCCCCACGAGTGTGACTGCCATCACAACGCTGGTAATCAAGCAAAGATCCTAAGGGCTCCCCTAATGTGTAAAGGCCATATGCTAAAAGAAACACATGCACACATTAAAGCAGAAACAAACCGAGTAGCATACTACCATTTTGAGCAAGAATGTCAATACAAGGTGAATATCTCAAGCTTCCATCAAGTACTATACAATCCAGTATGCTACAGTAATGGCCTCTAGGGCATATCCACTAACAGTATCATAGCGTAAATATGCCGCGGAACTTATGTACGATACTCTACTCATCATAAATCACCTACTTCATCAACCAAAGGTCATCCTACGTAACGAAACTTAAGTCTACTTACTCCAAATCTCTACTCGGTTCCGTAAGGTTAATCCTAAGCTCTGATACCAACTTTGTCACGACCCAAAGTTTGGATATGACCGGCACTTAGATTATATGATATCTAACGATATCGACACAATTTGAGTAAGCCAAAAAGCAAGATCAAAAACCCTTTTTGCTGAAATTTTGAAATATTCAGTATTTAAGTAATAAGAATGATGTAGCTTGCCGAAATGTTTCAAAAATGGAAATGTAACAACTAATGTTAAACTTTCGAC
The DNA here is from genome assembly GCA_030015575.1 of Agapanthus africanus. Classification (NCBI taxonomy): domain Eukaryota; kingdom Viridiplantae; phylum Streptophyta; class Magnoliopsida; order Asparagales; family Amaryllidaceae; genus Agapanthus; species Agapanthus africanus. The sequence continues at coordinate 234,928,366 of JASDDO010000008.1, read as the reverse complement.
AGTGCCTATCTTTTTAATTATTAATAGAAATCCAATTAAAGTTATGTAAATAAATTGCATTCCTAGTTAAGAGCAAACAGTGCCAAAAACCGGAAATCAATAAGCAATAATGGTACAACACTCAAGGTGAAGATTTTCATGCAAGATTTAAGAAAAAACATAAGTTAACATAACTAACGATGTCACTTAGTCTAAATAATATACAACATGTTTTGTCTAAGTCAATAAACATGGTCTGATGGAGTATTACTAGATCCAAAATACACATATCCAAAATAGAAGGTTACTACAAACATAACCCACCTAGCAAAAAGAGCGGTAAAAGCTGACGAGTGGATATGCACTGCCGCTACGCGTCCACACGACTCCCGCAAAAAACTAGGGCACAACGGGTGTGAGTTGCCAACTCAGTGAATAAAACTAACATATATCGGCTCATAATGCAAGTATGACGAACTAGAGCTAATATAAAAAATGATGAATATAATGCAGATAATATGTGGAAACATGAATATATACTAATAAGTATATAAATAAAACTGAAATCTCATAAATTATTTCCAAATAAGGTCCATCCTTTTTCTGTGTCCAACATCGACACAAATCTTCTGTTTCCATCAGGCATTGTTTCCCGAACGATCCTGTCATCTAATAACACCGGTCGGTATCACCTAGATATCCGCCGTGTTCATAAATGACTCCGGTATCGAGTATCCTCGCTAGGCTCCCTGCCTCAAATGCGGCTATCCAGCCCCTCGGTCTCGACCGGGTCCACCATGAATCCGACTGTATATCTCCCCCACTCAGTCTAGATAACGTGAAAATCCGCGACCGTATAGCTCCCCCACTCGGTCCGGAATAAAACCAAATCATAAAAACAACATCTCATGGTGGACATCTCATATCAACATGAAAATCACTGAATCTACTCAATAGTATATAAAAACTCAAATCCAAAAATCCTCAGTAATCCAATGCATTTTATATCGAAATACTAACACTTGAATATGATACATAATATCATTTATGCAAAGAAATTACCATTTTTGATGCATAAGGTATAGTAGGAATCGTATTTCACATAACAAATACTAAGTGTGTAGGTGACATATTAATATCGACGAGATGTAGTGTAACATGTAGGTACGTGCATGTGCAGCATGACTTGTCGATAATTGTGCAGTGTTCTACTAATTATTAACATGACAATGGATATATATGTATGAATGTATATGATCAAATTTATATACAAAGGAAAATTTCATTTAACTTAAGTTACGGGCGTATCACGCCATCCACACAAAATCCCCCGGTAGATGTTTAGTCTACTTACCGGAATATGTCGTATACTACTCAGAAATCACCAATCCCTTTCCTTTCCTGACGGCCTCCGAAGTTCCCGTACTCGAACCTAATATCGACATTAAATTGTTTAAGAAATGGCTAAACTCCGATATAGCGAAAACATAAAAATACAAGTTTTACGTATTAGCTATACTAAGTATGCCTGTTGCAACTATCTAATATTTATACTAACCGGATTTTAACCAATCGCTGTTCGTAACAGAAAACTGAAAACGCGTTACGAAACACCCGTGTCGTATTTTAGAATTTTGATCCCTTTTTCCAGATATTAGCTTTCAGATTTCATATACTGCTAAAATAATTTAAATAAACAATACCAAACATCCTAATTCATATACATAGACCTACCCTAAAAATCAAAACCCCCAACTCCTCAAGAAATCCGGCGAGCTCGGAAATTTCGTGATGGTCGCCGGCCAAAATCCGAGCAACGGGGTTCGTCTTCCTATGCTTTATTCTAGGTCCAGTTTATAAGATGATGTAACTGTTTGATCATTTTAGTTATCATCTAAACTATAGCAGATTAACACAGAGCTAAATTTTGCCTAAAATACGATATTATCGATATTCGATTTCTAAAATAAAATAGTTACAGAACTAAAATCCTACAGGCTTTAAGGATTATACCTACAGCAAGATCACTGGAAAACACCCTCCAAGTAGCACAAATTGAAGGATCCTTGCTTGATGGTGATGGTGAAATCTTAGCACTTAGCTCTTCTCTTCAATTTTCATTTCTTTTATTTTTCTTTGTTCTAAGTTTTTCCTTTTCCTTTTCTATGTTCTGATCTAAAATTAGTTTTATGATCTGAACAAGTTTGTATAGGATAAATGGAGTGAGTTATGAGTTGTAGGAGGAGGTGTCACCAAGCAAGGGTGTTATTATCATGCAAGTAAGTGGTGTAGCAAGGAAAAAGGTAGGGTTTTCATGCAAGAATGAGGTGGATATATGAAGTGTCATCTAGGATGTGATATGCCATGGTTATAACTTAAGCTTAACATGACCTTACCCTTTTAGCACATAAACCCTCACAAATTTCAAATTTTCATAATTACCTAATCTTTTCACAAAACCCCTCATACTACATCATACTACAAATGAAGCTAAATTTTTCAGTAAAACCCTTGTAATTTATTAATGTTACAAACTAAAATTTCAATTTAATTAATTTCACACACTACTTATGAATGTGTCCTATTTTGTTTCAATAACTTTATAAATCAACATTTTATTATTTAATTAATTAAATTAATTTATTATCTAAAATTTTCAAAATGTTATATGGAGCCATCCGGATTAGATAAAGTGGTTAACCATTCTGATCTAGGTTAGAGTGCACGCTGAGTGCTTCTTTTCTCTCTCACTTTGGCAGCGACCATGGCCCGACCCTAGACTAGAACTCATGAACCAAGTTAACCGAACCTTCTTAAAACACATTGGCTTTTGGATTGTCAGAATTGCATACTTCATTGCCACTCCTACTTTTTCCCTTTTCTTTTCCCCGGAACGTTCCGTATCACTACGACGATCCACAGTTATTGGATATGACCATCGTATAGTTACATACGAACTCAAAAAAACATGTTTCAGATTCGAGAATGGTTTCCGGTTCTGGAGAAATTGAATAGGACTATTCAGTTGTCTTTTCCTTTTACCATCTCTCAGCTTGTGAGGGCTCCTAGAATTAGGAGATGGTGCACCTATTGCGCTTATTGGATAGTCTTCTTCCAAACCTTAGGCTGGTGCCGAAGGATGGGGAAGGAAGAAAACCAATTAGCCTAAGTGTGGTGTACAGAAGGTAATAAGTAAAGACAGATAAAATGATTAAAAAGAGGGCAAAGTAAAATGCGACTACTATCATTCACGACGAAACCGCGTATATCATCGTCACTACTACTTGACTGTTGCATTTCTACGGAACATTCCGTATCATTACGAAGATCCACATTTATTGGATATGCCATCGTATAGTTATATACCAACTCGAAGAACTTGTTCCAGTTCGAGGATGGTTTCTGGTTCAGGAGAAATAGAATAAGGATTATTCAGTTGTCTTTTCCTTTTACCTTATCTCAGGTTGCGAGGGCTCCTAGGATTAGGAGGGTACACCTATTACGCTATTTAGATAGTCTTCTTCCAAACCTTAGGCTGGTGCCAAAAGGTAGGGAAGAAAGAAAACCATTTAGCCTTAGTACGGTGTATAGAAGATAATAAGTAAAGAAAAATAAAGGGATTTGAGAGATGGCAAGAAAATATATGGTTACAGTTATGAATCTGGATAATGGAAGAGGAATTATTAGGAATACCCGGATACCCTTTCTAAACATTTTCATGTTTCAGTTTCACTGTGAATTGTTAAATTAAAACTGATTTTCCAATTAGATTTTTACACTAGGGTATGTATTTACCAGATCTGATTCTCACATCTGTATGGTATTAAAGATGATGAGTGGGAGTAAGATATTGGGAATTAGGTGATTATATCCTCATTTTATCGGAATTCGTTGTAATTGATGAAATTTGAGGAAATCACCTGGGTTTTTGTCGGACGACAAATATTTGGTTTTGAATATCCGTAGTTATGCACCAATTTCAAACTGATATATTTGTACGTTTATTATATAAAGTGAGATATAAATTTTTGAAATTATGTCCATGATATTTACCTATATAAGTTGATGGTTGGGTAAGGAGAATTCAACAACGGTGTAATTCTTCTTAACTATAGTACCGTTTTCAACCTACGACGCACAGCGTTTGAGTTATTGAACTCAGGGGACTTATACATGTTGGCTATAGTGCCCTCAATGCAATTATCGTAATCACAGGTAGATGATTATGACGATTGAGGGAGGACCTATACCGATAAAACGGTCTTACTGAAGATGATAGTATGCTATCTGGTTTGTCTTTATCATCATATACATGTTGATAGAGCCCATAAGATTCTTGCTTGACTACCAGCATAATGATGGCGATCATATACATGGGAGCTGGGGGTCTATAAGCATATCCTTAAATGTCGCTAGTCATGGGAGTATCGAGACTGGGCATCGATACTCCAGTATAGGCTAGTGTATACTGATCGAGACCCCGACGAGAGGAGGTGGCCATGTCTCACAAGCCATTGGTGTTAGTGTTAGTTATGTATATGCCCTAGAGGCCATTGTTGTACATATGATGTATATTATAATGGATGCTTGGATATATATAGAGATGACTTTCTTGCTCGTCATGATAGTATGCTATTTGGTTTCACTTTATCTAAACATGTTGACTTGTATTGGTTTACTGTTTTACTCTCACATGTTGATAAAGCCCTTAGGATCTGTACTCGACTACTGGGACTATGATGAGATCATACTAGTGGGGCCGCGGTAGTCGATGAGTACATCCTATAACTGTTCCTAGTCGAGGGTATATCGAGACAGGGCATCGATACACCAGAGTAGACTAGCGTATACGCATCTTGACCCATATGATGGGCGATGGATGATCCCATATCCATCGGTGTTTGACATCAGAGATGGTGTACGGGTGCTCAGTGGAGACTGGGTACACTGGACGGACTCGCCGAGAACTCCCAGATGGTGATATACCACACGTCAGATGGCAGTTCTCCGGTGACACTGGTACAGGGTAGTCTGTAGACCCGAGATCGTCATAGAGTCTTGTGTGATTCCCACTGTGCTTTGATTTCCACCTTACCATGTCCAAGAGGGCGTGCAAAACGGTGGCTTTTGGGTACAGTCCCGAATCACATGGAGGTAATGAGCGATAGGAGGGGATTCGTCTCTCCCGGTATAGGGTGTTGATGTTGTGCTGTGTCCGATTGGCTATAACAGGAAGTCCCTGGCCAGGGCTGATATAGAGATTTACTGGTAAGTGTTACCAGTAGATTCTCGACCCGTTATGAGCCACACATCGACACGACTTATCGGTTACTGGGGTCTGACGTATACCACCCCTAGACTTGATATGCGACATATCAGACGAACAGACCGGACTGTACGGGAGTGTTACTGATCGGATTCACAGGAGAACGCACAGGCTAGCTTGTTGATCTTCTGATCGCTCAATACCTGGGTGGCTGTTACGTTTAGCTGACCGCTTGCAGCTTGTGGGTGTTTGATATGATCATCACCTGCTACCGGCGTATTGACGATTCTTTAGAGTCCTACACAGAGGTTTCTTGGCTCAGGCGAAACGGAGTAGAGGCACATATGTGATATGTGCAGGACCGAGAATAATGCGATATGGGATACCGCATTATATTCTCGCGATATTTAGATATGAACCGGGACATCGGATCAAGTGTTGATTCGATGAATCGGTACATGATATATTAGTCGGTAATATTCGATATAGCCGGATCATCGATTCAAGTGTTGATTCGATGATTTAATTTATAATAATATATATGATATATTCTATTACATTATCTAATATTGGCTCGCTTTATTATTTCATTTTCTCATTGGATGATACATTGATATATATGCGATATATGTTAATTGTATTATTTTCTTTTGTTGCAAATATATAATATATATCTGATATATATTATTGTGACATGATATGATTAATTGTTAAACATGTTTAAGGATGATTAATTGAGGTTAGGGTTTGATTAGGGTTAGTTGCTTCATGCACCTTCTAGAAGCTATTTCTTTTGTCATTGTAAAAATATTTTTGGACGACACATTTCTAAACCTAACCAAACCCTAACTCTAGTTATTTCTCTACAAAATCTTGACCACTCATCCTTGACCATGGTTTACAATTCAATCATATGGTTTATTTTCTATTCATCACAAAAGGATTAATATGATTATTGTTTTTCCATTATCATCTTCTTCTCTCTTGAAGAAGCTCACTTGATTTTCTTTATGTGATGAATTAATATGAGAAAATGATATAAAAAGAAAGCAAAATTACTACTCTCTCATCCTCATCTCATCTAGCCCATGGGATTAATGTGTTCATCTCTTTTGAGTGAGAAAGCTTGAGTCGTTGCAACTTCAAGGTGGATCATCGGAGATTTGGAATACTTCGAGCTAGAATGGATCATTCGAGTCGTGGAGCCTCTCATGAGTCCGGGAGATCGTGGATCGCGGCAAAGGGACTTCTACTCGGAGCTTGTGAAGTGAAGGAGCGGACTACAAAGGTTGTAATCCCTCACACTTAGATAAAAGTTATCTTCTTGCATGTTAAACCCTAATAATCTAGCAAAGATCCCGGCTTTGGGTTGTTCGGCACGTCTAAATTTTTATCCGGGCATGTTTGATGCCTTTTGAACCTTCACAAGAGTGCCTAGGAACCCTACAGTGGTATCAGAGCTACTAGGCATTGGATGTCGACCTATGGGGGGTTCTCACTGTGTGACAGTGTGGCGAAGCATAGGCTCTTACCCCCAGGGTGTCCCGAGACCGGAAGGTGTTCTGGCGGGTTGTAGTCCTCGCGAGGGGGCATGCGTAAAAAGTAGCGGCTGAGGGACCCGTTGGTGCCACGCGAGCCCATTTGATGGGGTGGCTGCCTGACCTACAGTGGTATCAGAGCCTAGCTAGAGCATTAGGCGATGTGTTTACGAAGTTAAAACTCCGATCGAACCCGAAACGACGGAAAAAGCCCCCTCTCTGGAAATTTTTTAAAATTTGGGATTTTTCTGAATTAAAAATATGTAAAAAAATCAGCAGGGAATTCTAAGAATTACCATAAAACCCAAGCCACCAATTCGACTAAACGGCGGCGGAACCGCGGCGCAAGCATGCCTTGCGCGGCGGTTCCGCGACGGAACAGTGAATTCATGACACGTGGCTTTTATGGTAATGTCCGTAGGTACTTGTTGAGGCTTCTGGATATTTTTAACAGTGATTCCAGTATTATTTAAATCTGGGGTTTATTTTGTAATAGTAGATTCGATCGGAATATTTAAGTTCGTATTTCTTTCCGGATATTTAGAAATTGTTAAACTAGTTGAACGGATATCATTAACCGACTTTTTCCCGGCACGTAAAACTTTCAAGCGTTGAATTCTTACTGGGTTTAAATCTTTCGGAAAATTGTACAAGTTAAGCGGTGGACCCTCTAGAAGACAACAAACCTTAACTCGATTATGTGACCGTCTTGAACTGCCTTTTGAACCTTCGGGTTTGGGGCAGTACGGCGTGCCACAGGTGAGGCGTTGGCTAGACCCTTCTACGGCTGGATCACCGGTACTGTGACATATTCTGGGACTATTTGAACTCCGCTCGAGAGTTGAGCACTTTGGGAAATTTTGGGTATTTGATTATCTGTTCGGAAAGTTTAGTACTGTCTATTTATCTGGAATGTGATACAATATGTGGAATTCATGTAGTTAGGCATGAAATGCGGAGTATGTGATATTTCGGATTTACGATATCTAAAGTGATTGTGGATTCCAAATATTGTAGTTTTACACTTTCTTTTCTGTGACCGTAAGTGTAATATGTGATATCGCCGGTTTCGTTGCTATATCTCAACGACAATTGGGATGCGCATATTTACTTACGTTGATGATATGAGATATTATGTGTTGCTGTGATATGTTATATTGGATCGTCGCGTTTTGAATAGCCGGGGGTTTTATGTGAGATGAGGGTTTTTATTTTCATTCATGTAAAATTCATTTGTAATGTAATATTCTTTTATTTGGGGCACTTCCAGGTTGCGGTTGATGTCACCAGTGTATATTATTTACTTTTCCGCATTAGGTAGACCCAAGGAGGGGAGCATAAGTAACCGGATTCTAGGGTCCAGTGGGAGGCCATCTCGAGGAGTCGAGACCGGGTCTCCTAACCCTAGAATTGACAGTGTTACTTGCCGCTCTCGTAGTGGTCTTAGGATGTGGGTTTGGCTATTCGTCGCGACCGTGGAATCCGTGTTTTATACAGGCTCGTATTGAAAACACGGATTTCCTAGTATATCCAATATTTCATATATGTTCTTCTGCTGCAATGTTCTGTGATGAGATCATATTACTGCCTGAGACGAATGCTTATACTATATATATATGCTGATATATAAATATTACTGCTTTCGTTTCTTCTGTGATGCTTAGGAAGCATAAGCTGATGGGATTTTTATTAATAAGATTAATAAAAAGAAAAGAAACCTAAAGATGTTGTAGAATCAAAAACTTTATAAAAAGGGTAGCTACAGTTTTGCTTTGCACAGCGATATATATGATATATCCCGCACTTTATTCGATGAGGAAAGGACCGAGATCCCTTCACCGGGAGTGACTCCTTTAGCGAAACTGGCAGATGCTACAAAACGCGGTTTGTCTTTTGATTGCTTTTAGTGTTTTGCTTTGCACAGCGGTATATATGATATATCCTGCACCTTATTCGATGAGGAAAGGGCCGACGATCCCATCACCGGGAGTGACCCCTTTAGCGAAACTAAGAAAAGCCTCAAAAACACTCCTTTTCAAAAAACACTCGATTCTACGACGATATCAAGTTCGTTACGCTCCGGGTTTTCTGAAAAACCTGCGTAGCCCTCCGTCATTTCAGATAGAGACTAGTTAGTATTCGTGCTGCGTTTGTTGACCTTAGCCAAGGCGTAGTGTACGGTAGCTAATTAGTATTTATCTGCTAAAACATGAGATGTGATTGAGTTAGGGTAGTCGTGCGACTTTGTTGACATTAGCCAAGGGTCGTACGGGTGGGTTTAATTCAATCAAGAAATGACGGGTTGAACTTGACTAGCGCTTATGATTTGTTGACCTTAGCCAAGGTCATAAGTTGCTAGGGGTAAAAGCATTATCGGGAATTTCAAGTGTTGAAATTTGCAATGAGATTGCATACCTCCTATGAGATAGGTGGATCCCGATACCCACTGCGAGTAAGAGTTACTCCTGGGAGAGTTTTACACAGGACAATTAGTCGATCAAGTAGGTGTCTAGAAAAGTGTTAACGGGGTTACGCCTCTGGGAAAACGAGGTTTACTTTAATTAGGTCCGTGCGAAAGCACGGGGAACCTCCCTTAAAGTACCGACACTGATCTGGCTGAAAGATTGACGAAGTTGTAGGGTGTAATTAATCCCGGCTAATCTTACCTTTTAGGGTTTTAAGGTAGATTTGATAAAAAACAGTAGGAGACATCCTGATTAGATAAGATAATAACCAATCTAATCTTGCAAGAGCACACGCTAAAGTGTTGTCTTCTTTCTCTCTCCAGGTAGCGACCATGTCAGGCCATAATCAAGATAATAATATTGATGTATTGACTAAACCTAATTATTGTACTGAGCAAGGGAACGTTGGACCCGTTCTTTCTTATAAGAGTTATAAGACTGAACAGGAAACAGGAGAATATCTAGATTCTCACGCCGCCCAAAAGAACATGCATGTTGATGCATCTTCTTCGGGTGTGTTAGTTATTGAGAACTGTTTCTCAGTTCACCCTACGTCCTGAGTATTAGATACCGGATCAGGATCCCACATATATAAACAGTTACATGGGTTACGTAAAGGTAGAGAACTGGGAAAAGGTGATCATTCCGTTCAAGTAGGGAACGGTGCAAGTATTGTAGCCAAAGCAGTTGGCGAATATCACCTTGTATTACGAAGTCGTAATACACTGATTCTAAGTGAGTGCTATTATATACCGAACATGATGTGCAACATTATATCTGTTTCTTTATTAAGTAAAGAAGGATATAATTTTGTAGTACAGGATAATGTTATGAACATATTCCTAGATCAAAAGTTGATTGCATCAAGCTCGTTACATAATGGCATATTCATTCTAAATCAGAATACAGTCCTAAATATCCAAAACACACACAAGAGGAAAAGTTCAGACATGAACGAATCCTTTTTGTGGCATTGTAGACTTGGTCATATCAATGCGACACTACTGGGTAAGTTACATAAAGATGGTTATTTGAATCCGTTCGAATTATCATCTTATGATACTTGCTATTCATGTCTCAAAGGAAAAATGACCAAAGCTTCGTTTAGTGGACACGGAGAAAGAGTTACCGAACTCTTAGGACTGGTACAAAGTGATGTATGCGGTCCTATGTCTACGCATGCCAGGAACGGTTCTTCCTACTTCATTACATTCACTGACGATCTCTCAAGGTTCGGATATGTGTTCCTGATGAAACACAAGTCAGAAGCTTTTGAGAAATTCAGAGAATATAAACACGAAGTAGAAAACCAAACGGGCAAAAGTATTAAGATTCTTCGATCTGATCGAGGAGGTGAATACTTAAGTGGTGAGTTCCTAGATTATCTAAAAGAGAATGGGATTCTCTCTCAGCTTACTCCTCCTTATACACCACAGCACAACGGTGTATCTGAGCGGAGGAATCGCACCCTATTAGATATGGTGCGCTCGATGATGAGTACAGTTGAGTTACCAATTTCCTTTTGGGGGTATGCACTGGAGACAGCCATATACCTATTGAATAGAGTTCTAACTAAATCAGTGCCTACCACTCCATATGAGATATGGAATGGGAAGAGACCATCTCTTAAAAGAGTTAAGATATGGGGTTGTTCGGCCTATATTAAAAAGCAAAATCCGGACAAACTCGAGGCACGATCAGTTCTTTGTAAGTTTGTAGGATATCCAAGCAATTCGTATGGATATCTATTCTACAACGTTGAACAACAAAAGGTGTTTGTTGCTCAACATGCCACCTTTTTAGAAAAGGAATTTCTTGAAAAAGAAATTAGTGGCGATGAGGTAGAGCTGGAAGAGGTTCCAGCAACACAAACTACAACTGAAGATTTAGTGGAACCAGAGGATTCAGTAGTACCCGACGAACCCCAGCCTCTCCGCCGATCTAGTAGGGTTTCTCGTCCACCTGAGAGATACTACGGTTTTCTCATTGATGGTGGAAGCGAGGATTGCATCATGGATGATGATGACCCCACTAGTTTCGAGCAGGCCATCACGAGTGGTGACTCTGTGAAATGGCTGGATGCAATGCGATCTGAGATGGAATCCATGTACACCAATAAAGTATGGATTTTAGAAAATGCTCTTGAAGGGGTAAAACCCATTGGGAGCAAGTGGATTTTTAAAAGGAAATTTGGTGTAGATGGAAAAGTTGAGACTTTCAAAGCTAGACTTGTAGCAAAAGGTTTTCTTCAACGTCCAGGTGTGGATTATGAAGAAACCTTTTCTCCAGTGGCTATGCTTAAGTCCATCCGGATCTTACTTGCCATTGCTGCATACCATGACTACGAAATCTGGCAAATGGATGTTAAGACCGCCTTTCTAAACGGTGATTTAGAAGAGTGCGTGTACATGACTCAGCCAGAGGGCTTCGTAGATAGTGGGAGCAGCGGAAAGGTGTGCAAGCTGCTTAAATCCATTTATGGGTTAAAGCAAGCATCGCGGAGTTGGAACATCTGTTTTGATGTTGTAGTCAAAGAGTTTGACTTCATCAAAAATATAGATGAACCTTGTATCTATAAGAAGGTAGCAGAGGGTAAGGTTGTCTTCCTCGTATTGTACGTGGATGACATACTCTTGATAGGAAATGATATTCCTATGCTGCAATCAGTCAAGCTCTTCTTATCACAGAGATTCTCAATGAAAGATCTAGGTGATGCCTCCTGCATATTGGGAATCATGATCTATAGAGATAGATCTAAACGGATACTGGGATTGTACCAATCCAGGTACATTGACACCATACTAAAGAGGTTTAGTATGGAAGAATCCAAGCGTGGGAACCAACCCACGATCTCTGGACTCACTCTCTCCAAAGAGATGTCTCCCAAGACTGATTTGGAGAGAGCTCGCATGCAAGGGATACCCTATGCTTCGGCAGTAGGCTCTATCATGTATGCGATGCTATGTACCAGACCCGATGTAGCATACTCACTAAGTGTAGTGAGTCGGTATCAAGCAGATCCTGGAGAGAGTCACTGGACAGCTGTAAAGAACATTCTCAAGTACTTACGAAGGACCAAGGAGATGTTCTTGGTGTATGGTAATGGAGAACTCCAGGTGGAGTCCTTTACCGATTCCAGCTTCCAAAATGATAAGGACGACTCTAAGTCGCATTCGGGTTTTGTCTTTACCCTCAATGGAGGGGCAGTATGTTGGAAGAGTTCCAAACAGGATACCGTTGCAGACTCAACGATGGAGGCTGAATACATCGCTGCCAACGATGCTGCCAAAGAGGCTGTCTGGATCAAGAAGTTCATTAGTGAACTTGGTGTGGTTCCATCCATTGAGCATCCAATACCTCTGTATTGCGATAACAATGGAGCTGTGGCGTTAGCCAAGGAACCCAGGTCCCATCAGAAGTCCAGACATATTCTGAGGCGGTATCACCTGATCAGGGAGATAGTAGATCGCCGGGAGATCGAGGTCAGAAGAGTAGATACGAAGGACAACACTGCGGATCCATTCACGAAGGCTATTCCCCAGATAGAGTTTGAGAGATTATTCGGGATGCTAGGTATGCGATACTACATCAGCTGGCCTTAGTGCAAGTGGGAGATTGTTAGTTATGTATATGCCCTAGAGGCCATTGTTGTACATATGATGTATATTATAATGGATGCTTGGATATATATAGAGATGACTTTCTTGCTCGTCATGATAGTATGCTATTTGGTTTCACTTTATCTAAACATGTTGACTTGTATTGGTTTACTGTTTTACTCTCACATGTTGATAAAGCCCTTATGATCTGTACTCGACTACTGGGACTATGATGAGATCATACTAGTGGGGCCGCGGTAGTCGATGAGTACATCCTATAACTGTTCCTAGTCGAGGGTATATCGAGACAGGGTATCGATACACCAGAGTAGACTAGCGTATACGCATCTTGACCCATATGATGGGCGATGGATGATCCCATATCCATCGGTGTTTGACATCAGAGATGGTGTACGGGTGCTCAGTGGAGACTGGGTACACTGGACGGACTCGCCGAGAACTCCCAGATGGTGATATACCACACGTCAGATGGCAATTCTCCGGTGACACTGGTACAGGGTAGTCTGTAGACCCGAGATCGTCATAGAGTCTTGTGTGATTCCCACTGTGCTTTGATTTCCACCTTACCACGTCCAAGAGGGCGTGAAAAACGGTGGCTTTTGGGTACAGTCCCGAATCACATGGAGGTAATGAGCGATAGGAGGGGATTCGTCTCTCCCGGTATAGGGAGTTGATGTTGTGCTGTGTTCGATTGGCTATAACTGGAAGTCCCTGGCCAGGGCCGATAAAGAGATTTACTGGTAAGTGTTACCAGTAGTTTCTCGACCCGTTATGAGCCACACATCGACACGACTTATCGGTTACTGGGGTCTGACGTATACCACCCCTAGACTTGATATGCGACATATCAGACGAACAGACCGGACTGTACGGGAGTGTTACTGATCGGATTCATAGGAAAATGCACAGGCTAGCTTGTTGATCTTCTGATCGCTCAATACCTGGGTGGCTGTTACGTTTAGCTGACCGCTTGCAGCTTGTGGGTGTTTGATATGATCATCACCTGCTACCGGCGTATTGACGATTATTTAGAGTCCTACACAGAGGTTTCTTGGCTGAGGCGAAACGGAGTAGAGGCACATATGTGATATGTACAGGACCGAGAATAATGCGATATGGGATACCGTATTATATTCTCGCGATATTTAGATATGAACCGGGACATCGGATTAAGTGTTGATTCGATGAATCGGTACATGATATATTAGTCGGTAATATTCGATATAGCCGGATCATCGATTCAAGTGTTGATTCGATGATTTAATGTATAATAATATATTTAATATATTCTATTACATTATCTAATATTGGCTCGCTTTATTATTTCATTTTCTCATTGGATGATACATTGATATATATGCGATATATGTTAATTGTATTATTTTCTTTTGTTGCAAATATATAATATATATGTGATATATATTATTGTGACATGATATGATTAATTGTTAAACATTTTTAAGGATGATTAATTGAGGTTAGGGTTTGATTAGGGTTAGTTGCTTCATGCACCTTCTAGAAGCTATTTCTTTTGTCATTGTAAAGATATTTTTGGATGACACATTTCTAAACCTAACCAAACCCTAACTCTAGTTATTTCTCTACAAAATCATGACCACTCATCCTTGACCATGGTTTACAATTCAATCATATGGTTTATATTCTATTCATCACAAAAGGATTAATATGATTATTGTTTTTCGATTATCATCTTCTTCTCTCTTGAAGAAGCTCACTTGATTTTCTTTATGTGATGAATTAATATGAGAAAATGATATAAAAAGAAAGCAAAATTACTACTCTCTCATCCTCATCTCATCTAGCCCATGGGATTAGTGTGTTCATCTCTTTTGAGTGAGAAAGCTTGAGTCGTTGCAACTTCAAGGTAGATCATCGGAGATTTGGAATACTTCGAGCTAGCATGGATCGTTCGAGTCGTGGAGCCTCTCATGAGTCCGGGAGATCATGGATCGCGGCAAAGGGACTTCTACTCGGAGCTTGTGAAGTGAAGGAGCGGACTACAAAGGTTGTAATCCCTCACACTTAGATAAAAGTTATCTTCTTGCATGTTAAACCCTAATAATCTAGCAAAGATCCCGGCTTTGGGTTGTTCGACAGGTCTAAATTTTTATCCGGGCATGTTTGATGCCTTTTGAACCTTCACAAGAGTGCCTAGGAACCCTACAGTTAGTTTGTTCACCTATGATAGTATACAGGTGCTCATTGGGTTATGAGTACACTGGACGGAATCGCCGGGAACCTGCTAGTTGGTATTATACCTATTGGCAAATAGCAGTTCCCAGGTGACAAGTGTACAGGTTAGTCTGTCGACCTGAGATCGTCATTTGTCTCACGTGAGTTCCCACTGTGCTTTGATTACTACCCTACCACGACTTAAAGGAGTCGTGCAAAAAGGTTTTAGTTGGGTACAGTCCCGAGCCATATGGAGGCAGTAATCGGATCTCGGTATTGGGGGTTGATGTCGCGTTGTGTACGGATGGACATCACCATAAATCCGTGGCCACGGTGGACGAGAATTATGGATCCAGGATCGATAGTTTCTCTGGTGGTGATGGGATTTCATACTGACACTAAATGTCACATTGTTAGGGGTCTGACTTTCACCACCACCCTAGACTCGATATGCGATACTCTTAGACGAACAGACTGGACTGTACGGATATTGTCACTGTCAGGCTCAGTAGGGGTTCTTCATGAGTTTGCTCGTCGACCTCCCTTTCGCTCAATACCTGGGTAGCCGTTACGCATAGCTAGTGCCGCTGACGTTCTTGTGGTTAAACCCACTGCCAGCGTATTGATGAGTCTTTAGAGTCCCACACAGAGGGTTTCCCTGGTTCTGGAGAAATGATGTAGTAGCCATATTGGATACACGCAGGATTCCGATCGATTGATGTATATTGTACTCAGGTTTTCGATTGGACAGTTGATAATACTAGCCGGCTCGGTTTTGTGCCGGATTATTAAATCAGGTAATTATTTAATAATTTATGTATATGTATTTCGATACGTATATTCTAGTATAATATTCTTTGTGTTATTCTATCTCTTTAGGTATTCGTATTTCGGTACGAATGCAGGTATGTATATACTGTAGAATGTAATCTGTATTTTTACCGGATAACATTCTAGAAGGTGCCACCTCATTTTATGTTTTAACCATTTGTAGAAAATTGTAAATGAGGAGGATATTAGCTTAAGGAGGTATGGTGACAACCATGCTTCCAATAGTGCACACAAATGAATTTTTAATTCATTTGTGTTCACTATTCAAGCATGGTGGGATTTTGAAATTGGGAAAATGATTTTAACAAAACCTAGCATGCTATTTTCACTTTCTATGGAAGAGTTCATTTTGCAAGCATGAAGGTTTTGTTCACCTGGTGTTTTTCTTGAGCTTCTCCCTCACCATTAGCCTCACCTCCTCTAGCTTTCTTGTTTTGCTTACACACTCAAGATTTGAGATAGATAACACTAAGATCCTACACACTACATCCTAGGCTCTCTAGGATAGCATCCTAGAGACCCTAGTTGCTCCATTTGCATCTTGTTGTGGAGCTAGAGCTGGAGTTACATCCCTCGGGTGGATCATCGGAGATGGAGGATGACCGGCAACCAGACTTCATCAAGGAACCGCTAGGAGCTTGGAATGAAGACCGAAGGACACGGATCAACTCGGTATAACCATTCTAACTCTTAGTTAAGCTTGCTAGATTAGGGTTTAAGGTCGATCCGGGATTCGGGTAATGGTAGCGCCAGTTTAATAAATTTTTGTTCTGCATTTGGCCACTGTTTGATGGCCGGAGCGCTGCCGTAACCTTTCATGGTATCAGAGCCACCCTTTAAACCCTTAGCTAGCTAGTTTATACAATGTTAAAGTATCGCAATCGAAACAGACCCGAAACGATGCACTGCAGTTTCTGTTCTCTGTCGATTTTCAAAGTCTTCAAAAAAAATTTCAAACATTTGCAAAAGACTACTGACATGACCACATGACCATACCACAAATACGAACCCACTTCACCTATTTTGGGCCAAGCACTTTCATCAAAATTCCGAGGAAGCCGGTCTTAGTGTGGGGTTTTGACCTTGTTTTTGGGTGTGGTTTGGTCTCTGAAGACTTGGTGCAGTGGTATTGTTTGTTTAGTCCAGTTTTGATATTATGTTATTAGTTGTTCGTGGGCTATTTGGAGTGTTTCGAAGTCGATGTTTTAACACTGTTTAAATGTTTATATCAGTACATACATTATTATTTGCGACCGTGAATGTCATTTGATCGGTACAACTTGTCTAATTGCTATATGTCTTTTAGACGGGTTTGCGAATATGACATTCACGTTGATGTTCTATGTTGTGTTGTGATGTTGGTTGGATCCTCATGGTGGATAGCTATGGTGCAATGTTAGTACATTTTAATTTCATATGTACATTTTATATTGCGGGGCGAGCGTCAGACATGTGGACTGCCGTCACTGCCGTTTTGTATATTATTCTTTTGGGGCCCTGATTGATCGATGCTTTTGCGTTTGCCCGTTTTAAAATCAAAGTTAATAATATACCGCAATCAAGACGGTGTCGCTTGGTAGCTAGCCGGTTGAGTACGGGTCTGTCCACAAGGATATGGATTCCTTTTCTTTGTGTTCTAACGAGTTAATCCGATCAAGTCAGGTTTTGTTTTACGATCTAAGAATGAGATTAAATTGATTAAAAATCTTGCTAGGGTTAGGATTAGGTTAGTTTGGAAAAGAGATTCTACCCACTGCTTTCAAAGCCCTAGTGAAGAATATAGGTGTTAGGGTAATAGTCAACAAAGGGGATTAGCACGTCTAGGAAGAAACTAAGTTTCTTCCCATTGGTCCTTGTCCGTCCTTTCTTAACTCTTAGTCCTAACCTCTATTTAAATCAACCACAACCGGTCTAACTTGGGAATCACCGGTATCTTGTACGATAGGGTCCCGTAGTGAGCGGTGTGTGATTAATTTAAATAGAGTCCTATTATAAAAATTATATGGGCAAAGAAAGGAGAGTGAGAGATTTAATTCTCTCAAACTTTCCCAATCCTAACCCTAAGAAGTGAGGAATTACTCACTCATTACGGAAGTTATGATAAGATTCATTTTTATAATTTTTAAAAGACTAGCTAAGTTGCAGATAATAAAAGACAGATAAAAATTCAGGAATTAAATTCAGATAAAAGAATGCACGATAAAAAAATACCTTTATTGATGACAACTTGACGATTACAAGGAAATTAAAATTTAATCTAGAAATTAAAAAGAGGCATCTCAAAAGAGGCACCCAAAAGACGCACACCTTATTTGGTTTTGAGCTCTCCTATTTATAGATAGGAAAGACCTAGTCTTACACTCTGATCCATACACGAAATTACAAAACTACCCCAAAAACCGAGTCAAAGCGCTGACACCCCCACCGACACGTGCACCACATGGCCGCGGTTCAGCGGCAGAGTAGCCTGTTTGGCCGTGGTTCCACTGCCATTTATTGGGTTCTTGGTCTCAATCTTTCGGGGTTGCTTCATGTTGCTTTTATCTTCTGTTTTCTTCACTTGGTTCATCAGAATATCTTCAATTTTCTTCCAGATCTCCACAGTGCAGAATATTGTGGACTTTTACCGTAAGCTTCACGTTGAAGTCTTTAATCCTGTGCTGCCCTTTTACTTTGTGCATTGAACTGTCTACTAACTTTCATTTGTTCCTTGAACTGGTAGGCGGCATCATACGGATTCATATATTGTTGGTCGTAGTCATACTTTTGTAACGTCTTTTCATGAATTTCACTGTATTGTTCTGAGAATCTGTAACCTGCAACTATTTAGCAGACATGGATCAAAAGCACCTTTTTATTTGTAATATGATTAAGAATGGGTGATATAATAATGCAAAATTATGATATTAACAAATACCCCCAAACTTATCTTTTGCTCGTCCCGAGCAAAGCCATTTTATTCTTGAAAAAATCCTAACCTCACTTTCGCGGGAAATCGCGATTGCACTGAGCTCGTACAACAAGTCGTTAAACCTCTAGGCGTCCCTATTAGGAGGAGTGTTGTCTCCTGAGGGTTTTCAGCGGATACTATCCAAAAAATCCGATCAATTTGGCCTGCTGACTCTCATTCTTCAATTCGGTATTTTGACATGAAATTCTATTATCTTAAACTTAGAGATCATCAACCCGTATTTTTCACACTCACTTATCATTTAACTTAAGATCGTATATGTTCTGCAAATTTATTAAGCTTTCAGCAACTTTTGAATTTTCCTTCTAAGGTTCCATCTCAACTTAGGAATTTTTATCATCTTTATTGTAGATATAAGCCCTATTTATAATTCCTATCTCTCATCCAAACCCCAATCATATACCCCTACGTGTGTGTATTTATCACCCCTATACTTGGAAATCCAATTCAAGCTATCATACTCTTGTCCATCTTCCAAAATACTTTTAGTTGGTGAATTTTAGATGAAATTGCTCACACATCCATCATGGAACCATTAATACTTCTTGAAGTACTAAACGACCGATTACAAAATGTGTTTGCGCATTTAGTCGTAATTCCTCGTCTTGTAATACTTAAGGCTTAGCAGTGACTCCCAAACTAGTTGATCTAAGGCACTAGGTGATGAAGCACCCTTGCTATATATTTTTTTATTTACGCAGCCTTAAGTAATTACAAAACTAAGGTTCATTTTTTTTATCTATTTATTCAACGCTTATACTTTTTTTATATATACTAAGGATTTTAGACAAGAGAATTTCAAGGTATCCTCTACTATTCCAAGTTTTAAGGTGAGTGCTTGTGCAAGTTGTAAGGTATATATTTTCAGAATTTAGACTTAAGGTTCATAATTATTTTTCATACTTACACTTCAAATAAAAATTCAATACTCTTCCCTTATTTGACTTAGCCCAAGAACTGAACTCAAAATTTGCCTATTTCTAAATAAACTACAAGGACATATATTTTCTACAGTTAATCTTTAAGAAAGGTTATTTTTAGGGTTTTTAATTTACTAAGTTTAGGATCTAGATTTTCCTTACTATTCAACCGTCATGTTGAATTTAAGTCAAATATGGCCAAAATTGAACTTTTCAATTTTTATAATTTTTAATTTTTTTGATTTTTATGGATTTTAAAATAAGTATGCAAATGCAAAAATATACATATGAATGTGAAGGAAGAAAGCTTACCGAGCACACCCCCAAACTCCTATGTTTTCTTTTTGTTTTGGTTATTTATTTATTTATTATTATTAATGGAAAAAGAAAATAAAATATATATACAAAAAGGTACCCCCAAACATAAGTGGAACAGTGTTTCCACTGTTTAAGAGTTAAAGTGCAGAGTTGGGGGGGAACACAGTATCAAGCTATACAAGGCCTTACACAGGCGAAAGGTTAGCACCAACCAATCAAAAATTTTATTGTTATAATGGTGTGGTTGGTGAAAGAACATGTTGTATGGAGGCAGGAAGAAGTGGGGAAGAGATAAGTGGTGTAAAAGAAAAGGTTTACGTCTCGATTTCTAGAGACGAAATAATAATGGTGAATGGAAACGAGAATGTGGATGATTAGGAATGGGAAGAATGGTCACATTCTTGTATGGGAAAGAAGAAATGGTGGTGGTTCGACTTTTTCAGGTGGAGTTTGATTAATCACAAAATCCGTGTCGTTCAGGAATGCGAGTTCGTCGGCGAAAATATCTTCGAAACTTTCATCGATGGTCTGATTGAACGTTTCAATGTCAATAAGTGTCACGCCAGAATTCAACTCACTTGATTTTTCAAAAATTATGGAGGTAGGACACTCGTAATTCTCATCTACTCTATTCTCAAAAGAGTATAAATCAAGTTGTTTTTCCAGAATTATCGAACTCAAAATATCGGATTGTGATTCATTAACACTAGCTATCATTAAAGGAAGATTAGAAGAACCAGAGAAAGTGGGAGAAAGAAGTTGAATACGAACTTGAGGGTGGAAATGGGGTGAATAAATTAGCACAAATTGTGATGACCGATGTGTAAAAAGCGATTGTGCTAATCTATCAACCTGTCGAGAAATGGGGTCAAATCCCTCAAGATTTGCGAGAAAACATGGGTACGTCGAACTTGATAACCCAGACATTGAAAATGAAAGTGTAACAGTTTCTTGCAAAGTCGGAACGAGGATGGAGGGAAGTGATTGAGGAAGGGTATCGGTTAAACATTCAGGAGGATGTGGGCAGTTAATGAAAGGGATAGAATGAATTGGAAAATCCGACTCCTCAAGTAAAATTGCTTCATTCTCAATAATTTCCTCAATACTCTCCTCAAAATTTAGCTTATTGTTCATACCAGAATATTACATTTTATACCGCCCATTCTTATGCTCGTGTGTTTATAGGTAGGTGCTTTTAATCCGTGTTTGTTATATATTTACAGATTACAGGTTTCTAGTACAAATATTTCAAATTAAGATAAAATCTCCACAGTTACACAAAATACAGAACATCTGTTGACAGCAGATAAAAGCCTGGTTCCGGTCATCTGTATCCGTCCAGTGCCGAGTACCAGTTCTTGAGACAAGACATATGACAGTGGCCATTCGTGTCTCGGACAAGCACAGAGCACAAGGGGGGCTGCACAAAAATCAATGGGTGCGCGGAGCTCGAGGGAGATAGAAGTCAAAAGTAAAGAAAATAATGCAATCTTGGACAAAGAAATTTGAAGATATTCTGGAAGACTTGTTGCAGTTTAAAAATTTCAAACACAGAGAAAAGACAAACCAGGAAATCACCCAAAAGCACATGACCTACCTCCACTATACGGCCGCGGAACCGCGGCCATGTGGGGTCCTGTCACGACCCGATAATTTGACCCGTGACCGGCACTTAGCCACGTAACGTCTACAGGCGTAACGCGATTAAGTAAGCCGAAACCCAGAAATCAAAACCATCAAATATAGAGTGTATAAATCATTTTGAAAAAAAAACAGCTATAAATGTTTAGGAACCTTAATTAATTTGGTAGAAATCAATTTTTTTTAGTTAAGAGGTATTTTGAATAATTTTGGCAACATTTCCTTTATAACCATTTGTTCCGCAAGTCGGGTAAAGGCGAGTGAAATAGAATAACATGCGGAATTAATAGAGCATCACAAGAGTATACAATAAAGCAAAGGCGAATATCATAAAAGGTAAGACTGCAAAACATAAAGTCGGCTCACATGCGAGCTCGACACCAGACTACAAATCATATACATCGTCCTCACAACTGTCTCTAAGTCAATACAGGAAGGTAGATGGAGAGTACTAGATACATCAATATACAACTGAAAGATAAACAGATACCGTACAAAACCCACCTAATAGCAAAAGGGCTAACACGCCTCAGCAAGGTATCTGTGTCAAAAGATGCGGTAAACAGCCAGCCGCGACTACTCCAAAGGGCAACCTGCAAGCACTGTGGCACAACGGGGGTGAGTTGCCAACTCGTGAATAGTAGATAACATATAAAGGTAATCGCAGGTATGCACGTACTGCGATACTTTAAACTATGCAAACTAATAAACATCTATATGGAGAACCGGATGCTCAATATCATGCAACAAGTACTATCTAATAATCGTCTATCTATAATGAGCAAGATACGGAATAATCTACAAGCAGGTGTACTCTATCAGGTATACTAACTACAGGATGGGATGTCAATTACTAAATACTGAGTATGGAAAAGAACCATATCTACACGGAATATCCTCGTGGAAAATATCTGGTATCAATCGATGCACAAAAACCAATACATCTCTAGCGTCGTCATCCATATCGGTCATCAATACTGTAATCTCATAAGAATCGGGAGCACCCATCACCGGCACTCAAAATATCATAAAAACAACCGTGTCCAGCATCGACACGCAAATCCTCCAATATGGGGCGTCCGTCCATCGGATCTGCCCACGGGCCCCATCTGCGGAATCGACTCTCGGCCCCGGCAGTACGCGTCGTCCTGTATCCATCAAGCTACGCTGGTCAGTATCCTCCGGATAACTGCCAGGTCCAACCAATCACCGGTAGGTAGTAGTCCCTCCGCCGGGCTCACCGTCTAACAATACGAGTCTTCTCGCCCCGGGGTACCGTACCGGGTCCACCATGTACCCGCAATCGGTGCCTACCTCTCCTCGAATCGGGTATACTCACACAAGCTCTCTAGAACCGAGAAAACTCATGGTGGACGCACTAAAATATCATATCAAGGGAGACCGGGTTTTCAAACAGCGCGTATTTTCATAAAATAGTACTCCAGTTTCCAAATCCAGAAATCACAGAATTCAAATCCAATTCGTAGATCCATGCAATGTGTCGTATGACATTATAAGTTAAGTAATGGGGAAACCGCTGTTTAAGAGGTCCGGTTTTGAAAATACCGTTGGCGGTCCCTCAGTTTTTTTAAATCAAGGAAATATCATCCATAAATGCAACATATGAATGTGGTAACGGTATGGATGTGAGAATGGATAAGTACGCAAAGTGAATATAGCAGGTACATGTGTACTAATGTAGGCCTATGATGCATATGCGCCCGAGTATGAATATAGGTAAGGTATAGGACAAAAGTATGAATATGTATGATATATGTCACAAGTATGAACGTGTAAGGTATATATATCACAAGCATGAAAGTGTATGATGTATGCGGCAAATCACGTCAACATCAAGTAGACAGAATCAATATAATATGCGGTTTATACCAATCCTACTTGTTCACATCATAATATTGCAATTTATACGCCCCACTTTTTGTGCAATTTATAAGTAAACAGGTGCTTTTGAGGATCGTTTGTTACATGATACAGGATACAGACTTTTGAAGCAAATACAGTGAAAAAGACAAAGTTGATACAGGAAATGGACTTTTGACCAACCAGCACACGGATCCTACTCAAGCCGAGACGAACGTCAAGTGAAACGGTCAAAAAGATCCTTACAAGTTTCACTGAGAATCTGGAGAATACTAGAAAGCCCAACAGAGAAACGAACAGTGAAATCAGAGAGCCCAAGAGAAGAGTGACCCAGCACAGAAAGATGGTGGGCCAAGCCCACTAAATGGCCGCGGATCCGCGGCCAAAGGCATGTATTTGCCGCGGAACCGTGGCCATATGGTGCCCGTGTCGGCACCGACTTCTTGTGTCGGTGTGTCGTTTCATGTGTTGGGATTTTTAGGGGGTAAATCAGTAAGTTCATGTCTACGAGAGTCTGTAACCCTAGCTTCACTAGTTACTTATAAATTGTAATCTAGATCTGTAAAAATGTATGCCTCTTTATAATCAATAAAAGTGAGATTTGTTGAAGAATTCAGAGCATCATCTTTTCTTATAAGTCTTTAGTTTTATTTAATTCTTGCCTTAGTATAATCTTTTACTTGCCCTAGTTATTTAATTTTTGCTCTAGTGTAATCCTCCGTAACCTGCACCAAGTAGTTAACCTTTAAAACATAAACATAAAAATGTCTCTTTGCAACAATTCCCTAATGAGCGAGTAAAATCCTCGCTCGTTAGGGTTAGGAACAAGGGAGTAAGTGAGAGATGGATGTCTTTCACCTCCTTCAATGCCAACTTATTTTTAAAACGAAATCTTCATGCATTCATATACGATCCGCCCCCTACGGCACCCTACCTACAAGGTAACGGTGAACCTTAGTATAAAAGGCCGGACTTATATGACATCCATGAAGATCGCATCAATTAATAGGAAAGGACGGACAAGGATCTAGAGGAAGAAACTTTGTTTCTTCCCGATCATTCTAATCCCCTTTGCTAATAATTGTTGTGATATTTCTAAAAAGCTTAAATCATGGCATTGAAAGAGGTGAAAACATAGATCTCAACACCCCTACCTTCGACCTAACCCTAACGAGTCCTTTCTTATCACATAACTTCGTCTTTAAATCAATCGATAAAAACCAAACAACGATTTGAATCAACTCGTTATAACACAAAATCAGAAACTAACACATCCCTGCGGATCGACCCGTACTCACCGGCTAGCTGCGAAGCGACGCCGTTTCTGATTACGGTAAACTACAAATTTTTGGATTAATCAAATGGCGCCGTTGCCGGGGATGGCGTAATTTTCTCTTTTTGTATGATTTCGGGTTGATATAAACTTTGAAAAATTATAAAAATAAAAAAAAATACAAAATACAAAAATTAGCTTTTCATTATTTTTATCTGTTTGAAGGGTTTCCCGTTTGAATCTTGCAGGAACAGCGACGAATCACGGATCTGGAATTTTACAGAGAGCAAAACAAAAATTGGTACATAAAAACAGAGAGGAACTGAAGGTAAAGAACCACAGAATTTTTTCCAGAGGCCGATCTCTCTACTCGGCCGCTCTTCCGCCGCATAAGGGGCCTCCGGCCGCGCATCCGCGCTCCTAGTGACACGTCAGCACCTGAAATTTTCTGGTTTGACTTCTCATTCTCCCCTCTGCAACCTCCATATCTCTGTCTGTGAAAATTGTCTGCAGGAATTCTTTGCGTAAAAAGTCTTTCTCCCCCTTCTAAATAACATATTTCTGCAGGTTTCTTTGCGCCGCGCTAAAATTGATTGCAAGTGATTTTATTTGTTTTGCATATTTTAATCGGACTTAAGGGGCTATTTGACCAAACTCAGATTGGGTGGGGATTTCATCACCCTTCCAAGGACCCCAGAAAACACCTAAAGCATCTTGCATTGATCACCTTTAATTAAAAAAGATTAGACTCAGACCTAAGGACAACGAGCTCAATAGGAAAAGGACTAGGGTAGGCATCGGCCGTTTATCCTAACCGACATTGCGGTGTCTAGGCTAGTGGTTATTAATTAGGCCCACTGTAGTGGTGGTTCCTTCCCACTTACCTGGCCGTATTTGTCCGTGAAGAGGCGGTTTGAGGTCTATTTCTAGCCCTAGTTAGGAGCTGTCTAGTAGACCTAGGCGACCCTAGATCTAGGCCTGATTGTGCATATGTGGTTGATACAGTTGTGTCACGAGTCCGCTTTCAAAAAAACCTCTTTGCAAAACTCACACACAAAAAATATAAAAAAAAACAAATAAAAACTTTTCAAAACATGCAACTTGTCGCAAAAAGAAAACCTGAAAAATTCACCACACCACTTTCCTTCACTAACGTTATCTTACCCCCACATTCTGTTTTTCTTTTTTCTGAATGCACTATCCCTTTTAGCGTATGCCACTTTGGACTAGGGATACAGACGCCCGATTAGTCCCCGTTTCGTTGGTACCGACCGACGAACCCTTCGACACCGAAGTCGAAAATCCGTCCACTTTCTTACCCTCACCTTCAATTTCTTTCACCGAAGGTATGTCGGGATTTAACCCCAACAATACCTTACCGACGGGAAGGATTCCACCTCCACCAGGTGCGAATAACCCGAACCAGCCGCCTGTTGAAGCGCCCGCACGAGTTGCGCTCCAGGACCTCTTCTACCCCATCCGCACTTCTTTACCCACTTGTCTTTCACCCCCACCGGCAAATAGGGACAATTTTGAGATTAAACCACATTTCATCAATATGCTGCCGAAATTTCACGGTTTGGAAACTGAAGACGCTTATATCTTTATTAATAAATTCCAAAATGTGTGCGCTATGATGAAAACGACCCAATTGAGTGATGACGCTATAAGGCTAAGGGTCATTCCTTTCACCTTATGTGACCTAGTCGAGAAGTGGCTATATAGCACCGCATCACATTCCATAAGAAATTGGGATGAGTTTGTGAAGGCTTTTCTGAAAAAGTTCTATCCTCACCATAAAACTGCCAGAATTCGAAATGAAATAATTCAATTCTCACAACTTCCTTCCGAACCATTCTGGAAGTGCTTCGAGAGATTCAAGGACCTATTAGTTCAATGCCCTCACCATGGAATAGAAAGTTGGCAACTTTGCCAAACATTATATGAGGGATTGAACTCGGCAACAAAGCAGTTGCTAGAAACCATCTGTCAAGGTCATTTTCTCTCTAAGTCTAATGATGAGGCGTGGCAGTTTCTCGAGGATCTTAGTGAGCAGACAATACAGTGGGAGAGTACAAAGACCACATCAGCTTCTAGTGGTCAATCTAGGGCAGGCATACATCAAATAGAGATGTCGATTGCTATGAAGGCCGAGATGGCCGCTCTTACGAAAAAGCTAGAAGCGATCGAGACCAAAATCTCGTCGTCTTCTCCTGCCCCTGCTATGCCCCCACGTACTGTCTGTGCTTGTTGTGCGGATCCATCGCACCTGACTGAAGAGTGTCCTTATAATGCATCTACACAAGGACAGGATCAAGTCAATGCTGCATTCCAGCAACGACAAAGGAACGATCCGTATTCTTCGACGTATAATCCGGGGTGGAGGAGTCACCCAAACTTCGCTTGGAACCAAAATCAACAATTCCAAGGAAATAATAATAATTTTCAAAGTCCTCCTCCACCACCACAACAACAAGCACCCTCGCAAACTCAATATCAACCGCAACAATTTCAACAACAACCTTACCCTAATCAGGTGAACAATTTTGCGCCGAACAATGCGTACCAGCCAAACAATTATGTTCAACCTAATAATGATAAGGTTAGCTCGCTCGAAAGAAGTCTAGATGCGTTCCTTAAGCAATCTACACAGTCTACAGCAAGACTTGAGACTTCTATTCAAACTTTAGTGCAAAATAGTGCCTCCCATGATCAGAGTATCAAATCTATAGAGGCACAAATTGCACAACTCAATGCAGCTTTGAGCGAGCGCGAAAAAGGAAAACTCCCGTCTCAACCGTTGCCCAACCCCGGTCACGCACATGCTGCACACAATCAGCAAAATCATAACGTAAATGCTGTGACCACGTTGAGATCGGGAAAAGTGTTGCGGAACAATGTGGGCATTAACAATGACACCCCTGCCGGTGGGTCTTCTTCATCTTCTTCACCATCTTCTTCTTTAGAGCCTATTCTCCAACCTTCACATGGCTCTACCTCTTCTAGCTTGAACGGACTTAATTCTCATGACATGAACACATCTACACGAGGTACCGTTCCAACTCGACAATCTGATCCACAAAAATTGGACTCAACCACCTTTCAAAATGTTCCTTTTCCTAATCGGTTGAGATCCAATAAACCAACTCCTCAAATGGAAAAGATTGTCGAGTTGTTCAAACAGGTTAGCATAAACATCCCTTTTTTGGATGCAGTTCAGCAAGTTCCTTCATATGCCAAAATTTTAAAAGACTTGTGCAACAAAAAGAGGAAGTCGCACGTGCCAAAGAAAGTTTTTGTGGCCAGTGCTATTAGTGATGCTTTTGTAAATTCCCTTCCCCCAAAACAAAAGGACCCCGGGTGTCCTACCATTTCGATAACAATTGGGGACAAGAATATCAATAGAGCACTATTAGATCTTGGCGCGAGCGTCAATTTTCTACCTTATTCTGTGTACGAGCAATTGGGCGTTGGAGAGCTTAAGCCCACTCACTGTACTCTCCAAATGGCCGACCGGTCAATAACTCATCCTAGGGGAGAGCTGGAGGATGTGTTAATAAGAGTAGGGGATTTCATTTTTCCCGTTGACTTTATAGTGATGGATACACAACCTGTTGCAAACCTCCGGAACCAAATTCCGGTAATTCTAGGTTGACCATTTTTGGCTACTTCCAACGCAGTGATCAATTGTCGTAACGGTTCAATGAACCTATCTTTCGGCAATATGACAATTGAGCTCAATATTTTCAAGTTAGGAAGTCAGCCTGCTGCGCCCAATGCTAGCGTACTTGACGTTTGCTCGATCAATGAGATCGCGGAGGAGGACTGTGAGTTCGAGAATTTTTTATTCGACCACAGCAATGTTAACGCCACTAGGGCATTCCTCCTAGAATCCGACTCAGCTTTCGCGGCGGATAACGATTTTGAATGTTTTACATTCGTCGACGACTTCGAAGACTCATCACCTGATTTGGAGTCTTTTGCTTTTGCGGATGAGTTAGTAGAACCATCCGACACTGTTGCGTACACTCGGTACGAACCTTTGATGGAATCATTCGAGTTTGAAACAACTACCCCTTTGCTACCATCTATTGTTTCACCTCCTAGACTCGAATTAAAGCTTTTGCCGACGCACCTAAAATATGCATATCTAGGTGATATTGAGACCTTACCTGTCATTATATCAACTTCTCTAGCTCTTGAGCAAGAGAAGGCTCTCTTGACGGTCTTACATAATAATCGGCAAGCTTTCGGCTGGTCTATGGCGGACATTAAGGGGATTAGTCCCCTCATAGTCGAACATCATATACACTTAATGGATGATGCCAAGCCAGCACGAGATCCACAAAGGCGCCTCAACCCCATCATGAAAGAGGCAGTTAAGAAGGAAATTGTCAAATGTCTGGATAGCGGTATCATTTACCCTATCTCGGATAGCCAATGGGTTAGCCCAATCCACGTCGTGCCCAAGAAATCGGGCATTACGGTCATTGCAAACGAGGCAAATGAGTTGATTCCCACTCGCACCCAAATTGGGTGGCGAGTCTGCATAGACTATAGGAAACTCAATGCCGCAACAAGGACGGACCACTTTCCCTTACCTTTCATTGACCAAATGCTCGAGCGATTGGCAGGGCACGAGTTCTACTGCTTTCTCGATGGCTATTCCGGTTACAATCAAGTCCCCATCGCCAAAGAGGATCAAGGCAAGACAACATTCACTTGTCCCTTTGGCACTTTTGCTTATCGTCGCATGCCCTTTGGGTTATGCAACGCACCCGCGACATTTCAGCGGTGTATGATGGGGATCTTTTCAGACATGGTCGAAAAGTTCTTGGAGATTTTTATGGACGATTTCTCCATCTTTGGCGACTCCTTCGACGAGTGCTTACGCCATCTTGACGCTGTTCTTACCCGCTGCAGGGATAAGAACCTAACATTAAATTGGGAGAAATGCCATTTCATGGTGCAAGAGGGCATTATTCTAGGACATGTCATTTCGCAAAACGGCATCGAGGTAGACAGGGCTAAAATCGAAGTGATTTCTAACCTACCTCCCCCAAAGTGCGTCAAAGATATCAGAGCCTTCCTTGGCCACGCCGGTTTCTACAGACGGTTTATCAAGGACTTTAGCAAGATTGCTAGACCCTTGACTCTCTTACTGGCCAAGGACACGACCTTCGCTTTTGACTCCACATGCACTGAAGCATTCGAGTCGTTAAAGCATTCACTTGTCACTGCACCCATCCTCTCATCTCCTGACTGGACGCACCCTTTTGAAATCATGTGTGACGCATCAGACTTTGCAATTGGTGTTGTTCTTGGACAGCACATTAATAAGATGCCGCACGTGATTTATTATGCCAGCCGAACATTAAATGAGGCCCAACTTAATTACACAACAACAGAGAAAGAATTTTTAGCTGTTGTGTTTGCACTTGAAAAATTTCGGCCTTATTTAATCGGCTCTCCAGTCATTGTTTATACTGATCACTCGGCTCTTCGCCACCTTTTTGCGAAGAAGGATGCTAAGTCAAGGCTAATACGTTGGATCCTTTTATTGCAAAAATTTGATCTTGTCATTAAGGACAAAAAGGGATGTGAAAACGTAGTAGTTGATCACCTTTCACGACTTCCTTCTTCGCCCACGCTCGATCATCCTATCACTGACGTTTTTCCCGACGAGCAACACTTGACCGTTTCTTGCGAACCGTGGTTCGCCGATATTGTAAACTATTTAGCCACCGGCCTGATTCCTAATGATTGGTCGAAACATGATAAGCTTCGATTTTTGTCCCAAGTAAAGCATTTTTACTGGGATGAACCCTATCTTTTTAAATACTGTTCCGACCAAATCATCCGTCGGTGTGTGCCCGAGAGTGAGGTCAAGAGCGTGCTGTCTTTCTGCCATGATCAAGCATGTGGCGGGCACTTTGGCCCAAAGAAGACAGCCGAAAAAGTTTTGCAGTGTGGTTTCTATTAGCCACGACTCTTCAAGGATGCATTTGAATACTGCAAAACTTGCTCCCGGTGCCAACATTTGGGCCGGATTTTGCGGAGAAACGAAATGCCACTCCAACCCATTTTGGTAGTGGACATTTTTGATGTTTGGGGTATAGATTTTATGGGACCATTTCCTAACTCTTTTGGAAATGTGTATATTCTGTTGGAGGTTGACTACGTTTCTAAGTGGGTCGTGGCTGTGCCCAGCCGAACGAACGATAATAAAGTTGTCGTTCGATTCCTTAAAGAACACATATTTTCTCGATTCGGGCACCCTCGGGCGATTATAAGTGATAATGGTTCTCACTTCTGCAATAGGACTTTCGAGTCCTTGATGCGTAAATATTCTATCACCCACAAATTGTCAACGCCATATCACCCCCAAACATGTGGGCAAGCCGAGGTGTCGAATCGGCAAATAAAGCAAATTTTGGAGAAAACGGTTTCTAAAAACCGTAAGGATTGGTCGCTTAAATTGATAGATGCACTATGGGCTTTCCGTACTGCATATAAAACCGATCTGGGTATGTCTCCATACCGGCTTGTGTACGGGAAGGCTTGCCACCTCCCAGTGGAGATCGAGCACAAAGCTTTCTGGGCTATCAAAGAGCTAAATTTGTCTTTAGGAGATGCGGGCAGCAACAGAAAGCTGCAACTGAATGAGTTGGAGGAGCTAAGGGATGAGGCATATGACAATGCCATAACTGCTAAAAACCGAGCCAAGTTGTTCCACGATAAACACCTTTTACGAAAAACTTATGAACCTGGTCAACAGGTTCTACTTTATGACACTCGGTTACACTTGCATCCTGGTAAGCTCAGGTCCAGATGGAGAGGACCTTTTGTGGTCCGCACCGTTTATCCGCACGGTGCGGTTGATCTTGAGAACCCTGAAGACGGTACCTTATTTAAGGTAAATGGGCATCGACTAAAACCGTTCTTCACTGCGGATCCTTCGGAGGAGCTCCTGTTTTTGCAGGAGCCGCTTTACACTGATTGATCTTCCTCCGCTTTCACCCCCAAACCTTGTTTCCCAAGGACACTATTTCAAATAAGTTTGGGGGTGTGTATATCATGTGTATGTACATTTCCAAAATACCATAAAAAATAAGATAATATAAATAAATAAAAAAAAAAAAAGAAAAGAAAATATAATAATTTTTTTTGGACTTAATTGCAAATTTGCAGATTAATAGCTGCATTTACGAATAAAACCCTCACCTTTGAGGGTGTTTTTTGTAAATCACCCATTTCCCCCTATTTAAAGGAACCGAGCCCCCTCTGTTGTTCACCCTAAAACATTTTCTTCTCATCAAACCCTAGCCGCCACCTACAAGCCTCTGCAGAAAATTGCCGACGCGTCGCCACCATCCAACCGCGGAACCGCCGCGCCTGCCATCCCCCGCAGCGCAACCGCCGCCGATCTGCCTCGTCACCCCCTGAAATTTTCAGGGGAGGTAAACCTGAACCCATACTCTTTGTTTCTGCATAGACTTTTCTCTGTAACATTGTGATGGCCCATAAAATGCAGTACGAGAGAGATTTCTCACCGGTGTTCGCACACGAGATCTATGGTTCATACTTCCCACACGAAATTGCACAGAGGGGATGGAATTTTCTCCTCTATAACCATGGATCTGCATTTGCTGTCCCTAGCTTAGTTACCCAATTTTATGAGTCAATGGAAGAGAATAGCCTAGACAACTTAGGTTATATTAAACTGATTTGGGGAAATAATGAAATTCGCATTGATAGGGATATGATACACGAGGTTACACTGATACCACGTGTACCGGCACACGAACAACCCCTTCGCTTCGAAGATTATATTCCTTTGATGGGTAATGACTGTGCGCGAGAACCGCGCAAGGGGATCCAAGCACGGACCCTCTTCGCAAATGTTTTAACTGTGTGCCGGTGGGCACAAAACAATATTTTTGGAAGTTCTCACAACACAACCTTTTTCACCCCTTCCTTACATGTCGTTCATACTTTAATGACGAAAAACCCTAGATTCGACATGTGCACAGTTTTTCTATACTCCATAGGTTCGGGTAAACTAAGTAGTGCATATCCATGTCCCATGCTCGTGACCCAACTCTGCCGTTATTTCCTCCCAGCCGAGGAATTTGACTCTTATTTGACAGAAGGTACCGTAGTTCGACCACTTTTAGAGGGCGTCTCATCGTCTTACTCTAGACTGACGGATATTTGGACACGGACAGAGCCGGGAGAAAACATACCTGCACACACCCCCAGCTCGAGCTCGACTTCGAGCGGGGAAGAGCTAACTCCCCAAGAACATGCACGATTAATGAGAAGAACAGTGAGGAGATTAGACTCTTTGCGGGATGAGTTTCGGGCAACGGCACGAGAGCATGACCGTCGGTTGACGGAGATTGAGAGGGGGATACAAACACTGTTGGCTAGGGGGGAGAGATCACGTTCACGCTCACGAGCGCGACGTGGGGCCGGGCAGTGAGGGCACTGCTTTGTTCAAGTTTGGGGGTATTAGAGGTGATGTATATAGTTATCCTTGCATTGCATATTGTATATATCCTTGTTTTCCTTTTTGCATAGTTATTTCTGCATTGCATTTTTATAAAAATCATAAAAATTTAAAATTTTGAAAAAATAAAAATAAAAAAAATTAGAAAACTGAAAAACCCATAAAAATTGAGAAAATTTCAAAAATTATAAAAATTATTGTATTCAATTTTGGTTAATTGACTTGAGTTGATAAAAAGGTTAACTAGCTAGGAAAAACTAGATCTTAGACTTAGTAAATTAAAAACCCTAAAAATAACCTTCCTTAAAGTTTAACGGTAGAAAGTATGTCTTTGTAGGTTATCTAGAAATAGGCAAATTTTGGGTTCAGTTCTTGGGCTAAATCGAAACGAAGGAAAAGTATTAAAACTTTTATTAGAGTATAAGTTTGAAAAATAGTTCCTAGCTTAAGTCTAAATTCTGAAAACATGTACCCTACAAAATGCACAAACACGCACCTTGAAATTTGGATTAGTAGAAGAGACCTTGAAATACTCTTGTCTAACGTCCTTAGCACAATGAAAAGGAAAAAAAAATGGATAAAGAAAAAAATGGACACTGGTTTTTGTGATTACTTAAGGCTAAAAAAAAAAATAGAAAAATATTTAGCAAAGGTGCTACTGCTAAAAGCCTTGGGTGTTGCAAAACTAGGAAGTACGCCTTAATGTGCTAACGCATCTTGTAATCGGTTGTTGGTACCTCAAGAAGTATTAACAGTCGCATGAAGGATGTGAAAGCGAAGTCTCACAAGTGCTTTGGACAATGGACGGGAGTACGATTGCTTGATTTGAATTTCCAAGTGTAGGGGTGATACTTACACACACGTAGGGATATGTGATTGAAGTTTAGATAAGAGAAAGGAATGAAGAATAGAACTTGTGTCTTTAATAGAGTTGATAGAAATTCCTAAGTGGAGATGGAACTCTAGAAGGAAAACTTAAGAAATGCCGAAAGCTAGGTAATTCTACAGGATATATGTAATCTTAAGTTAAATAATGAGAAAGTGTGAAGAATACGGGTGGATAATTTGCGAGTTAAAAGATACTAGAATTCCTTATTAGAAAACCTGATTAGAAAACAAAAGTCGAAAAACCAAGTTGATAGGATTTTGTGGGTGTAATCCGCTGAAAACCCTCAGGAGACAACACTCCTCCTACTAGGGACACCTAGAGTTTTAACGGCTTGTTGCACGTGCTCAGTGCAATCGCGTTTCCCTGCGAAAGTGTGGCTAGGTCATAATAAAATAACAAGTTTGCTCGAGGACGAGCAAAAGGTAAGTTTGGGGGTATTTGTTCACATCATAATATTGCAATTTATACGCCCCACTTTTTGTGCAATTTATAAGTAAACAGGTGCTTTCGACGATCGTTTGTTACATGATACAGGATACAGACTTTTAAAGCAAATACAGTGAAAAAGACAAAGTTGATATAGGAAATGGACTTTTGACCAACCAGCACACGGATCCTACTCAAGCCGAGACGAACGTCAAGTGAAACGGTCAAAAAGATCCTTACAAGTTTCACTGAGAATCTGGAGAATACTAGAAAGCCCAACAGAGAAACGAACAGTGAAATCAGAGAGCCCAAGAGAAGAGTGACCCAGCACAGAAAGATGGTGGGCCAAGCCCACTAAATGGCCGCGGATACGCGGCCAAAGGCATGTATTTGCCGCGGAACCGCGGCCATATGGTGCCCGTGTCGGCACCGACTTCTTGTGTCGGTGTGTCGTTTCATGTTTTGGGATTTTTAGGGGGTAAATCAGTAAGTTCATGTCTACGAGAGTCTGTAACCCTAGCTTCACTAGTTACTTATAAATTGTAATCTAGATCTGTAAAAATGTATGCCTCTTTATAATCAATAAAAGTGAGATTTGTTGAAGAATTCAGAGCATCATCTTTTCTTGTAAGTCTTTAGTTTTATTTAATTCTTGCCTTAGTATAATCTTTTACTTGCCCTAGTTATTTAATTTTTGCTCTAGTGTAATCCTCCGTAACCTGCACCAAGTAGTTAACCTTTAAAACATAAACATAAAAATGTCTCTTTGCAACAATTCCCTAATGAGCGAGTAAAATCCTCGCTCGTTAGGGTTAGGAACAAGGGAGTAAGTGAGAGATGGATGTCTTTCACCTCCTTCAATGCCAACTTATTTTTAAAACGAAATCTTCATGCATTCATATACGATCCGCCCCCTACGGCACCCTACCTACAAGGTAACGGTGAACTTTAGTATAAAGGGCCGGACTTATATGACATCCATGAAGATCACATCAATTAATAGGAAAGGACGGACAAGGATCTAGAGGAAGAAACTTTGTTTCTTCCCGATCATCCTAATCCCCTTTGCTAATAATTGTTGTGATATTTCTAAAAAGCTTAAATCATGGCATTGAAAGAGGTGAAAACATAGATCTCAACACCCCTACCTTCGACCTAACCCTAACGAGTCCTTTCTTATCACATAACTTCGTCTTTAAATCAATCGATAAAAACCAAACAACGATTTGAATCAACTCGTTATAACACAAAATCAGAAACTAACACATCCCTGCGGATCGACCCGTACTCACCGGCTAGCTGCGAAGCGACGCCATTTCTGATTACGGTAAACTACAAATTTTTGGATTAATCACTACTCTGTGAGTGGCATGACAATCACTAACGGTGTGAGTGTAGCATATAGATCGTGCTCGTACAACTTAGACCGTTAGTGACAGGGCAGTGTTCTATACTACCAGTATATCTAAAAGGACACTCATGACTACAATTCCTATTACGCCCTGACGCTTAACGCCATACGGGCGATTTCCCCGTAGATGTTAAATCTACTCACCTGGTCACGTGCTAAGTATAGCCGACCGCCTGCTTCCCTTTCCTGGCGACGTCTGACGTGCTCGCCTGAGAACCTGGAATTTACACAAGGAATTTAAGTATATAAGCAAGAATCCCGCAGAACGTGAAAACGAAACAAAACGTGAAACTCGTGTCACGAAACAACGCGCGTGTGTGTGATACGTTGGAACGTGTGTGCACGCGCCTACGACTCAGCCCGATACGCCGCGATACGCTGAATCACAAACCCACCCGCGTATCGCGCGTATCGCGCAAACTTAAAAACACCAGAAAACGACATATAGCTCCAGATTCTAACCAGGCAACAATATTACAAAACTACATATATCAAGGACCTACACAACATAGCAGACACAAACCCTGAAAGCCCTAACTCCTATCTCCCTGTTCTGGCCGCAAATTGCGGCCAGAAAGATGATTTCGGCGGCCAAAGGTGAGGGTGGTGGGGTCGGGCTCTGGTGGTGGGGTCAGGGTGTTACTAGTAGGCTGGGGTCCTCTCAATTTTATCCTGAAGTCACCTGGGTAACAACAGATAACAGAAAACTAAATTTTTGCTTAAAAGTCACAATTTGCACCAACATGAAAGTTCATGGTATTTTAGTGTAAACTGGGGCTACCTAGGTTTACCTGGCCTCAATAGCTCCTAACTAACCTAGTCTAACTAAAATTAACCTAACTTAAGCAAAGATCTTACTAATCACCATCAATATCGCTAAAACACCAAGTCTAGTGATAATCAACTACCAAACACACTAAATAAACTAAACCAACTCACAAGTCTAGCACACAAGCAAGGGAAGCCCAGAAATTATACCTCACTCGATCCCTACTACGCTGGTTTAGGAGAAGAAGAGAAGAAGAAGAAGAAGCTGCAAGGGACTGCCACTGCTACTGCTGATGCTGCTTATTGTTGTTGTTATTGCTGTTGTTGGGGTTGTGAAGCTGAAGCTAGTGCTGCTGGGGCTGCTACTGCATAGGGGGCTGCTGCTACATGGAGCTGGGGCTGCTGGGGATGAGCTGCTGCTGCTTGAAGGGCTGATGCAATGGCTATTGCTGTTCTGGTGCTGGTGTTTGATGCTGCCGCTGCTGCTGCTGGGACTTCTGCTGGTGTGTGTGTGTGTGAGAGTGAGAGAGAGTAAGTGTAAAATGAGAGAGTTTGCAAGAGAGCTTAGGGTCAAGCCCTCCCATTCCTCTTTCTCTCTCCACATTAATTGCAAGCATGGGCTTGCCA
Source organism: Agapanthus africanus (assembly GCA_030015575.1). Lineage (NCBI taxonomy): Eukaryota > Viridiplantae > Streptophyta > Magnoliopsida > Asparagales > Amaryllidaceae > Agapanthus > Agapanthus africanus. The sequence goes on along the minus strand of JASDDO010000008.1, from coordinate 234,890,837 downwards.
TTCCCTCTCTCTCTCTCAAGTCAACAAAACAATTTTAAATCCCCTTTTTCCATATTAAAACCAAACCTAACCTTAATAAAAAAAACTTTGTCTTAACAAGGGGTTTAACTCACCATGGTTGTTAAACATGGTTCAACCCCAAATGTTTAACCCTAGATTGCATGCACAAGTTTGTGCAAGCTTGGTAAAATTCTAGAAAATTATTTATTAAATTGGAAAAATTGTTTGAAAATAAATTTGGTGAACTTTTTATTACAATCATCTATTAAATTATAAGTAGCCACTAAACACATCCTAGGGTGTTACAATCTTCCCCCCTTAAAAGAATTCGTCCCCGAATTTAAAACATAAAGCAACGCATACCTTCAAAGAGATGAGGGAACTTCTTCTGCATCTCGCCCTCGGCCTCCCAAGTGATCTCATCACCATTCGGGCTGCGCCAAAGCACCTTTACTGATGGCAAGACTTTCGATCTAAGTTTCTTCACTTGCCCGTCCAAGATCACGACTGGCTGCTCGGTGAACGTAAGATCGCGCTCGAGCTGAACGGCCTGATGCTGAATCAAGTGCGAAGGGTCATGCAGGTATCTGCGAAGCATCGACACGTGGAATACGGGGTGAACATCTGGGAAGTCGGGTGGAAGAGCCAAACGATAAGCTACAGCGCCCACACGCTCGAGGATCTCGAAGGGACCTATGAATCTGGGGCTAAGCTTCCCCTTCCGTCCAAACCTCATCACTCCCTTCATCGGAGAGACCCTCAGAAATACGTGATCGCCAACTGCGAACTCTAGCCAGCGGCGGCACCTGTCGGCATACGATCTCTGCTTGCTTTGAGCTGTCCTCATCATGTCTCGAATCAGCTGTATCTTCTCAGTCGTCTCCTGTACTATCTGAGGCCCTAAAATACTGCCCTCGCTGAGCTCTGTCCAACAGACCGGCGATCTACATCTCCTCCCATACAAAGCCTCAAAAGGTGCCATCTGGATAGTATCCTGGAAGCTATTGTTGTAGGAGAACTCTATCAAGGGTAAATGAAGATCCCAGCTACCACCAAAGTCTAAAACGCAGGCTCGGAGCATGTCCTCAAGAGTCTGAATGGTCCGCTCTGACCGTCCGTCGGTCTGCGGATGGAATGCCGTGCTGAAACTCAAGCGCGTGCCCAAAGCCTCCTGAAGTCTATGCCATAATCTGCTGGTAAACTGGGTGCCTCGGTCGGACACAATACAGGTCGGGACCCCATGTAGTCGTACAATCTCATCGATATAAATCTGGGCGTACTGCGCAAATCCGAAAGTCGTCTTCACTGGCAGGAAGTGAGCTGCTTTCGTCAGACGATCTACGATCACCCAAATGGAGTCATACCCTCGCCTAGTCCTGGGTAGACCCACCACGAAATCCATCGAAATCTGTTCCCATTTCCACTCCGGAATGGGTAATGGCTGTAGCTCTCCTGCGGGCCTCTGGTGCTCGGCCTTGACTTGCTGACAAGTCAGGCATCTCGATACGAACTCCGCGATGTCCCACTTCATTCCGTCCCACCAGTAGGTCTCTTTCATATCATGATACATCTTGGTGGAACCGGGATGGACACTGTATACCGATCGATGTGCCTCCTCCAGAATATCGCGTCGCAATCCCTCGGCATCTGGTACGCACAGTCTAGACCCAAATCGTAATACCCCCTGCTCATCAATCACAAACTCGGAGAATCTGCCCTGTCCAATCTGTGTCATGATCTCTGAGAAACGGTCATCCCTGCTCTGTGCCTTATGTATACGGTCAAGCAACTGTGGGAGTGCACGTACATGTGCTAGCTGTCCCCCAATCCGCGTGAACTCAAACTGCACTCGGCTGTCGCATAATATCTGCCAATCTGCCGACGACTGCCTCTGTACTGCACACACACACGCTAGACTACCCTAGGGCCTCCTACTCAAAGCATCTGCTACTACGTTAGCCTTGCCCGGGTGATATAAGATCTCACAGTCGTAGTCCTTCACCAACTCCATCCATCGGCGCTGTCGGAGATTCAGGTCTCGCTGCTGAAATATGTACTTGAGGCTCTTATGATCAGTGAATATCTGACACGACTCGCCGTATAGGTAATGTCACCAGATTTTTAGTGCAAAGACCACTGCAGCCATCTCCAGATCGTGGGTAGGGTAGTTCTGTTCATGTTTCTTCAGCTGTCGAGAAGCATACGCGATCACGCTGCCGTGCTGCATCAATACGCACGCTAGCCCAACTCGTGAAGCGTCGCAATAGACTGCAAAACCGCCTGATCCTGATGGCAACGATAAAACTGGCGCCGTAGTCAAACAGGTCCGTAGCTGCTGGAAGCTGTGCTCGCAATCCTCGGTCCAATCGAAGGGAACTCCCTTCCGGGTCAATCCAGTCAAGGGTGCAGCAATACGGGAAAAATCCTGTACGAATCGCCTGTAGTAACCGGGCAATCCTAGAAAACCGCGTATCTCAGTGACGGATGTAGGCCTGGGCCAACTCTGAACGGCTTCTATCTTTCTTGGGTCCACACATATACCATCCCGTGTAATCACGTGACCCAAGATGTCCACGTTGTCGAGCCAGAATGCGCATTTCGAAAATTTTGCATAAAGCCGATGCTCCCTTAAAGTCTGCAGTGTAATCCGCAGGTGCTGCTCGTGCTCCTCTCTGCTCCGGGAATACACCAATATATCGTCGATGAATACGATGATGAAAAGGTCACGATACGGCCTGAAAATACGATTCATCATGTCCATGAACGCTGCTGGCGCGTTGGTGAGTCCGAATGACATAACCAGAAACTCGTAATGGCCATAACGTGTACGGAAAGCTGTCTTCGGAATGTCCTCCTGTCGAACTCGCAGCTGGTGATAGCCTGATCACAAATCGATCCTAGAAAAATATCCTGCCCCCTGAAGCTGGTCGAACAAGTCGTCGATACGTGGCAAAGGATATCTGTTCCGCACGGTCACCCGGTTCAGTTGCCGGTAGTCGATACACAAACGAAAGCTTCCGTCCTTCTTTTTGACAAACAGAACTGGAGCACCCCAAGGAGAAACACTGGGTCGAATAAGTCCCCTGTCCAGCAACTCCTGCAACTGACTCTTCAACTCACTAAGCTCCGTCGGGGCCATCCGATAAGGCGGTATAGAAATAGGCCCCGAGCCGGGAACCAAATCAAAACAAAAAGCAATGTCGCGCTCAGGCGGTAGCCCAGGAAGCTCGTCAGGGAACACATCAGGGAACTCGCACACAATCGGAATCTGCTCCAACGGAACATCTGTGGCTCTACTGTCGCAAACATAGGCTAGGAATCCCTAACATCCCCTCCTCAAAAGCTGTCCAGCGCGAAGAGAAGAAATCAAAAAGTGAGGAGTGGCACCACTGTCACCCTGCACGACAAAGGCCGACTCACCGGGAAAACAGAACCTCACTGTCTTCTCGCGGCAGTCCACCGACGCATAGCACGTGGCTAACCAATCCATGCCCAAAAGAACGTCGAAATCCAACATCTCGAGAAGGATCAAATCGACAGGCAGGTCTCTATCGCCAATACGGACGACGCAGGATCGGAACATGTGCCTAGAAACAAACGACTCTCCTACGGGAGTGGTCACAACATGCGGCTGATCTAGCAGACCGGACTCTCTACCCAAACTCGGCACGAAGTGTGTGGATACGTACGAGTGCGTGGATCCGGGATCGAACAACATGTGTGCATCAACAGAACATACTGACAAAATACCTGAAACCACCGCATTGGACGCCTACGCGTCCTGATGTGTCAAGGCGAAAACTCGTGCCTGTCCTCCACCTGCAACTGGCGGTCCCCTACTAGCAGCTGGCTGCACTCTGCCGGTGGCTGGCTGTCCCCTGCCTCGACCGCCTCGCCCTCTGGGAAAAAACCCTCCGCGACCACGGCCTCTCTGTGCCTGCGTCTGACGCGGAGTAGCTGTGGGTACAATGGGCAATGCCCTCTGGGGTGGAGAAGGTGGATGGGTGACATGCGGTACGGCTGGCTCCCTCTGACGTGACTCGGTACAATCTCTGACACGATGATGAGGACTACCACATCCAAAACATCCACGGGACGACTGCTGACCCTCCAGGGGGTATGAGCTAAACATCTGACCTCGCCCCGAATCTCTGCCACCTGTACCACGTCTATCACGGCGTCTAAATGGATGTCTCTGGGCTGCTGTGTCAGTACGAACCCTCTTCGGCCCTGGAACTACTGAAGTCTCGGCAAGACGTTCCTCGACCAATAGGGCTGCATCTACCGCTGCGGCATAAGTCTCGTAATGCTGGGAGCTGATCGCAAGGAATAGCGGGGTAAGCAAGCCTCGGACAAATCTCTTGACTCGCATCTCCTCTGTAGCTACTAGGTACGGGGCATAAACTGATAGCTCGGTGAACAGCACATCGTACTCTGCCACTGTCATCTCTGGCGTCTGGCGCAAGGACTCAAATCTACGAGCTCGGGAATACCTAACACTCTGGGGAAGGAAGCGGGCAAGGAACATCGTCACGAACTCCGTCCAGGTCATAGGAGGAAGACCTGCTGCTCTGCCCTTCTCAACCGAATCATACCACTTCTACGCAAGACCTTCTAGGCGAAAGCTCGCGAACTCGACCCATCTCGTATCTGCGCGTCTGAGGGAACGGCATATCCGGGCCATCCTATCAATAAAAGACTGTGGGTCATCGGCTGTATCGGTGCCTGTGAATACCGGAGGCTTCAGCCTCATGAACTCTGATAGCGATACTGTAATCACATCCGTGGCTGCAGGGGCAACTGGCTGTGCGGTAGGTACCATCGCGGTCTCTGGAACGGGTGGAGCTACCTCTGGTCGCTGCGCTCGAAGCGTCTCAACTAGCGATCTTATCATCTGGCGCATCTCCTGCATGCTGGCCCCCATCGTGGCGATCTGCTCTGTCATGGGAGGAGCAGTCTGCTCGGGTACGACGGGTACACTGCCCGGATCAGTCCTCGTCTCGGACGAGTCAACACGAATCTCGGCCCTCGCGGCCGCTCTCTGCGCCTTAGTAGTCTTTGGCGGCGTAGTGACTGAAAAGGAAAGTAGGATTCGATAAGGATACTGAAATCGAATCGCAAGAAGGCAAGCAAAGAACGAAGGAATTTCATCCAATAAGTCCTAAGGTCGCGTAGGCGGAGTACTGTGTCGTGAGTATGCCGCGGAACATACGCACGCTACGCCACTCTGCTGCAGCTACCTACTCCATCATACCAGGGTCATCCTACACTCCGAAGGTAAAACCTACGCTCTGATACCAACTTTGTCACGACCCGATAATTTAACCCGTGACCAGCACTTAGCCACGTAACGTCTACAGGCGTAACGCGATTAAGTAAGCCGAAACCCAGAAATCAAAACCATCAAATATAGAGTGTATAAATCATTTTGGAAAAAAAACAGCTATAAATGTTTAGGAACCTTAATTAATTTGGTAGAAATCAATTTTTTTTTAGTTAAGAGGTATTTTGAATAATTTTGGCAACATTTCCTTTATAACCATTTGTTCCGCAAGTCGAGTAAAGGCAACTGAAATATAATAACATGCGGAATTAATAGAGCATCACAAGAGTATACAATAAAGCAAAGGCGAATATCATAAAAGGTAAGACTGCAAAACATAAAGTCGGCTCACATGCGAGCTCGACACCAGAGTACAAATCATATACATCGTCCTCACAACTGTCTCTAAGTCAATACAGGAAGGTAGATGGAGAGTACTAGATATATCAATATACAACTGAAAGATAAACAGATACCGTACAAAACCCACCAAATAGCAAAAGGGCTAACACGCCTCAGCAAGGTATCTGTGTCAAAAGATGCGGTAAACAGCCAGCCGCGACTACTCCAAAGGGCAACCTGCAAGCACTGTGGCATAACGGGGGTGAGTTGCCAACTCGTGAATGGTAGATAACATATAAAGGTATTCGCAGGTATGCACGTACTGCGATACTTTAAACTATGCAAACTAATAAACATCTATATGGAGAACCGGATGCTCAATATCATGCAACAAGTACTATCTAATAATCGTCTATCTATAATGAGCAAGATACGCAATAATATACAAGTAGGTGTACTCTATCAGGTATACTAACTACAGGATGGGATGTCAATTACTAAATACTGAGTATGGAAAAGAAGCATATCTACACGGAATATCCTCGTGGAAAATATCTAGTATCAATCGATGCACAAAAACCAATACATCTCTAGCGTCGTCATCCATATCGGTCATCAATACTGTAATCTCATAAGAATCGGGAGTACCCATCACCGGCACTCAAAATATCATAAAAACAGCCGTGTCCAGCATCGACACGCAAATCCTCCAATATGGGGCGTCCGTCCATAGTATCTGCCGACGGGCCCCGTCTGCGGAATCGGCCCTCGGCCCCGGCAGTACGCGTCGTCCCGTATCCATCAAGCTACGCTGGTCAGTATCCTCCGGATAACTGTCAGGTCCAACCAATCACCGGAAGGTAGTAGTCCCTCCGCCGGGCTCACCGTCTAACAATACGAGTCTTCTCGTCCCGGGGTACCGTACCGGGTCCACCATGTACCCGCAATCGGTGCCTACCTCTCCTCGAATCAGGTATACTCACACAAGCTCTCTAGAACCGAGAAAACTCATGGTGGACGCACTAAAATATCATATCAAGGGAGACTGGGTTTTTAAACAGTGCGTATTTTCTTAAAATAGTACTCCGGTTTCCAAATCAAATCCAATGCGTAGATCCATGCAATGTGTCGTTGGACATTATAATTTAAGGAATGGGGAAACCGCTGTTTAAGAGGTCCGGTTTTGAAAATATCATTGGCGGTCCCTCAGTTTTTTTAAATCAAGGAAATATCATCCATATATGCAACATATGAATGTGGTAACGGTATGGATGTGAGAATGGATAAGTACGCAATGTGAATATAGCAGGTACATGTGTACTAATGTAGGCCTATGATGCATATGCGCCCGAGTATGAATATAGGTAAGGTATAGGACACAAGTATGAATATGTATGATATATGTCACAAGTATGAACGTGTAAGGTATATATATCACAAGCATGAAAGTGTATGATGTATGTGGCAAATCACGTCAACATCAAGTAGACAGAATCAATATAATATGCGGTTTATAGCAATCCTACTCTGTGAGTGGCATGACAATCACTAACGGTGTGAGTGTAGCATATAGATCGTGCTCGTGCAACTTGGACCGTTAGTGACAGGGCAGTGTTCTATACTACCAGTATATCTAAAAGGACACTCATGACTACAATTCCTATTACGCCCTGATGCTTAACGCCATACGGGCGATTTCCCCGTAGATGTTAAATCTACTCACCTGGTCGCGTGCTAAGTATAGCCGACCGACTGCTTCCCTTTCCTGGCGACGTCTGACGTGCTCGCCTGAGAACCTGGAATTTAAACAAGGAATCTAAGTATATAAGCAAGAATCCCGCAGAACGTGAAAACGAAACAAAACGTGAAACTCGTGTCACGAAACAACGCGCGTGTGTGTGATACGTTGGAACGTGTGCGCACGCGCCTACGACTCAGCCCGATACGCCGCGATACGCTGAATCACAAACCCACTCGCGTATCGCGCGTATCGCGCAAACTTAAAAACACCAGAAAACGACATATAGCTCCAGATTCTATCCAGGCTACATTATTACAAAACTACATATACCAAGGACCTACACAACATAGCAGACACCCACCCTGAAAGCCCTAACTCCTATCTCCCTGTTCTGGCCGCAAATTGCAGCCAAAAGATGATTTCGGCGGCCAAAGGTGAGGGTGGTGGGGTCGGGCTCTGGTGGTGGGGTCAGGGTGTTACTAGTAGGCTGGGGTCCACTCAATTTTATCCTGAAGTCACCTGGGTAACAGCAGATAATAGAAAACTAAATTTTTGCTTAAAAGTCACAATTTGCACCAACATGAAAGTTCAGGGTATTTTAGTGTAAACTGGGGTTACCTAGGTTTACCTGGCCTCAATAGCTCCTAACTAACCTAGTCTAACTAAAATTAACCTAACTTAAGCAAAGATCTTACTAATCACCATCAATATCGCTAAAACACCAAGTCTAGTGATAATCAACTACCAAACACACTAAATAAACTAAACCAACTCACAAGTCTAGCACACAAGCAAGGGAAGCCCAGAAATTATACCTCACTCGATCCCTACTATGCGGGTTCAGGAGAAGAAGAGAAGAAGAAGAAGAAGCTGCCAGGGACTGCCACTGCTACTGCTGATGCTGCTTATTGTTGTTGTTGTTGCTGTTGTTGGGGTTGTGAAGCTGAAGCTGGTGCTGCTGGGGCAGCTACTGCATAGGGGGCTGCTGCTACATGGAGCTGGGGCTGCTGGGGATGAGCTGCTGTGCTTGAAGGGCTGATGCAGTGGCTGTTGCTGTTCTGGTGCTGGTGTTTGATGCTGCTGCTGCTGCTGCTGGGACTTCTGCTGGTGTGTGTGTGTGTGAGAGTGAGAGAAAGTAAGTGTAAAATGAGAGAGTTTGCAAGAGTGCTTAGGGTCAAGCCCTCCCATTCCTCTCTCTCTCTCCACATTAATTGCAAGCATGGGCTTGCCATTCCCTCTCTCTCTCAAGTCAACAAAACAATTTTAAATCCCCTTTTTCCATATTAAAACCAAACCTAACCTTAATAAAAAAAAAACTTTTTCTTAACAAGGGGTTTAACTCAACATGGTTGTTAAACATGGTTCAACCCCAAATGTTTAACCCTAGATTGCATGCACAAGTTTGTGCAAGCTTGGTAAAATTCTAGAAAATTATTTATTAAATTGGAAAAATTGTTTGAAAATAAATTTGGTGAACTTTTTATTACAATCACCTATTAAAATATAACTAGCTACTAAACACATCCTAGGGTGTTACAGGTCCTCTCTCCGTAATCTTTTGGGGGCTGTTTGGTCATTTTATTTATGGGCAGATTATTGCCCTAGGTTTCCCATTCCCTTCCTCTAAATACCCCAGATCTGAGCCAAGCCAAGGTGTTAAATTCTTTAGCCTCTTTTTGTTAGGTTTTAGTCTTCTTCTTCTTCTTCTTCTTCATGATTTCCTCCATGAAAATTGTAGTGAGAGCTTTTTGAGTGGAAGATCAATGAAGATGAGGGTTTTTTGTATTATTCTTTTTGCTTAGCTTCCTCCTTAAGCTCTCTACCTTAACTTGATCTTGCAACCTCTTAAGTGAGCTTGCAAGTTTAAGATTTGGTCATTGGTCTCAAGGGGTTGTATCATTTTGTTCTCTCTTTAGTGCTTCATTTCACAAGAGTTCTTTACCCTTCTCTTGATCTTGCAACCTCTTGATTGAGCTTGCAAGTTTAAGGGTTGGCTATTGATCCCATACATGTTTTGAGTTCTATGGTTCTTGTAATTACTTTCTTGCATTTTTCATTCTTGTCTTTAATTACTTGCAATTTATTACCATGCACTTTAATTACTTGCTTGTAATCTTTTCTTTTCTTTGTTCTTTTCTTTTGCTCTTTTTGGTTTGTTTTGTGAATGGTTGTAATTATTATTGTTAAGAAGAAATACGATATTATAAGTTAACGTTTCTTTGCTCATTTCCTTTTCCCGTATTTTCCATTGAACTCCGCCCAAACGATACGCAAGCGCTCCGTTAGGCACCCTACCCTAACAAGGTAACGGTGATTCCTAACCGCGACCGGTTGCGTTCGGTTTGGCCGGAGGCGAAAGCAAGATATAAGAACGGAAGGACAAGGGTAAATAAGCCGGATTCCACGAATACCGCGCTTAAATCCCCTAATCCACGTTGTTGCCGATTGCTCTAGCTTCAATTGGTCAAGACTCGGCTCAAAGGTTTTGAGTACGGATTTCTTTAGCTTACAATTTCGTATCTTTTTCTTAACAACTTTATACTTGCAAATAATACACATAGGTTAGATTGAACAAACTCATACAAATTCTTTATTGACTCATGTAAGACAAGAACGGAAATACAACCATCTCCCTGTGGATTGACCCGTGCTCAACCGGCTAGTTGCATAGCGACACCGTCCTGATCGCGGTTATACTTCAGAACTTTGAACATCCGGCACGCCAAAAGCGTGCGATCAAATGGCGCCGTTGCCGGGGAGACGGTAGCGTATTTTCTTTCTTGTTATTCGGGTTAATATTCTTTTTATATATATTTAAAATATATATATATATATATATATATATATCTTTTTGTTTTTTTTTTGATATTTTTGTGAGCAAGTCTGCAGATTTTTGCGGATCTGCAAACGGCGATTGTGGGGAGCAAAGTGTCCATTCAAAGCTAAGGTGATTGCAAAGTACAGTGCCAAAGATCCGGGTAGTTTGACCCGCGCAAGCGAACTTTTCAAGCTTACCGGATTTGATTCAACGGGGGTTTCCTAACCCAAAACTAAACGGTACGTACTTTACTAACACCTTCTTCTCATATCCGACGCATCCAATTTATTATTCTTTGCAGGATTCTTTGCAAGTTCGCTAGCAAACGCTAAAAATTGACTAACCCGTATTTGTTGCAGTGCCGCGCTTAAACTAAAAAACGATTGTTTGTTTCTTTATAGAATTTTTATTGAATTGCGCATTACATACATTAATACAGACTTAAGGGCAAGCGAACCCCACAATATACGGTAAAGGATTTCATCACCTTTTCCGTGGCCCACAAATCACGAACTTGAGCATAACGTTTACCCGCACAAAATTTAAAAAAAACTAGACTTTAAGCCTTAAGGACTTCGCGCTCACTAGGAGAAGTTAACTGTGTTTAGAATCTCGCTTAACGGTATATTGCTTACGGGGTGTCTAGGAAAGTGTTAACGGAGAAACCGCCAAAAGAGAAAGGGTTATTTAATTAAGGAACTTCGCGAAAGCGTTGGAAAACCTCCCCTTATCTCTGCACTTACCTGGCCTCGTGATCAGTGTATCTTGAGCCCGTTTCTCGACACAGTTTTACTTCGACAATCAAGTTCTGGAGCAGGTCTAGTTGACCTAGGTGAACCCTATAACGATTATGTGTGTGGTATTTTTGTGTCGTGATTGTTTTTGTCCATATTCTTTTTGTGTGTATATTTCATTCTTCTGTTAATATATAAACTATAAAAAAAAATATATCACATTCTTTTTTCCCTCCTTTTCTCTACCTTTCTTTCTCTCTCTTCATATCATGGGTACCCCACCTCGAAAAACTCTTGCCGAACTTTGGTACCCACAACCAGACATTACTTCTTACGGTTCTTGCTTTGGCCGAACTTCGAACGACCTCTTCATGCCAAAAATTTCATTGAGAGATCGGATAGACGCGTCTAGGACAAACAATTTGACTCCGCAATTCACTTCGTATCAACCATTTCATACATTCACCCCTTCTTACGTTGATACCCCTTCTTCGAGTCATGTTGCAACTCCAAGACCTATGTCTATTGCAGAACGTATTGAACAATCTCGTAGCCGATCTTTCACTCCTTTCACCACTTCAAATTCTTGGGATCAACAATTCCATTCACCTTCCTATCCAAATGTTGATCCTGCTCCTGTCCAGCCATTCAATTCCTACCAATCCTACCCTACTTTTGCACCTTCCTTAGACATTGCATCAGAACCGCCATTTGGGAGTTTTCAGTATCCAAACAACTTTGAATCTTTTACTGAAACCCTTTCACAACCAATGTCTAGTCTAGAACAGTCGTTGGAAGACTTTAGGGTAGCGTCAAGCCAACAGATGATGGATTTGAATGCGTCCATGGCCGCTCTCGTACAACATACTGACCCGGTAGCTAGTTTTCAACTAGCTCCTAATTTTTCAATGTATGATGAGGCGGCAAGACAGGCTGTGAATTTGAGTGGAGAGAGTGAGCTGTACCCCGTTCCGAATCAAGCCTACCCGGTCCAAATTGAATCCCACAACTCCTGTTTTGAAAGTCTATCGAGTATCCCACATGATTTATCAATTGAAGATAGAATGATGAATGAGTTGTGCGACTTTGTAGTGTTTGATTTACCCGATTGTGAAGGGACCTTACCAAGTGAAACCAATCCCAAACCTTTTGACCTCTACACCTCCACTCTAGAACCTGAATTGATTGATATCCATGCTTTTGATGAGGTGTCTGAGAATATTGATTTTCACTTGATTGAGGATATTGACGCGTGGAATAATTTGGATGATGAACCCATAAATTTGGCTGAGTTTTTCTCTTCAAATCATCATCCCGAGTCATTAAATGTTTTTTCCGAACCCCATATGCGTCTGGATTTTGATAATAAATGCATGGATGATCTTAATTTTGAGGAGAATATTGAGGATAGTACTGAGGATGAAACAGTTTTAATTGATGAGTCCGATTTTCCAATTCATCCTGTTCCTTCCATTGACTGTGTACACCATCCCGAAACCTTAACTGATACCCTTCCCCAATCACCTCCCTCCACCCTTTCCATCGTTCCGACCATGCAAGAAACCGTATCACTTTCATTTCATATGTCTGGTTTTCTAAGTTCGGCTTACCCATGGTTTCTTACGAATCTTGAGAGATTTGACCCAATCTCTCGACGGGTTAATTGATTAGCACAATCGCTTTTTACACATCGCTCATCACAAATTGTGCTAATCTATTCACTCCATTTGCACCCTCAAGTTCGTACTCCACTTCTTTTTCCCTTCCGCCATTCTTCTTCTGATATACCGAGACCGTATCTCGCTTCTATCTCCATACGGTCTCGGGTATTCTCCATTTCTTTTCTCTACGCCTTCTTTGACCAACCACTGCTTTTCACGATAAGATCTTTGAATGGTTGGTGCTCACTTTTGGCCTGTGTAAAGCCTTGTATAGCTTGATACTGTTCTTTCCCCCCTAATCCTGAACTTCAACGCTTAACAGTGGAAACACTGTTTTACTTAAGTTTGGGGGGGACACATTTTTTGTATATAAATTTTTGTTTTCCTTTTTGTTTTGTATATAATTTGTTTTTAGGGAGAGCGCCGACAATTTTGACCCTCTTGGTATAGCCTGACAGTGAGGGCACTGTCAAGTTTAAGTTTGGGGGTGTGCTCGGTAAGCTTTCTCCCTTCGCATTCATTTGTATATTTTGCATTTGCATACCTTATTAAAAAACCCACAAAAATCAAAAAAAAATTCAAAAAATATAAAAACTTTGTCGTCAAGTTAGCTAATTGGGTAACTTAGATCTTTATTCCGGAAGTTTAGTGGATATGTTAGAAATAACTAAATTCTAGGCTTAGGAATTGAAAATCCTAAAAATAACCCTCATTCTGTTTAAACTTGGTGATTATACGTCCTTACAGTTTTTTTTTTTTGAGAAATAGGTAATCTTGAGTTCAGTTCTTGAGTTAAGTCAAGATGAAGGGAAAGTATTGAAGCTTTACAGGAGAATAAGTCTGAAAAATAGTTTCTTTTCTTGAGTTCAAATTTAGAAAGTATATACCCTACAACTGCACCTACACGTACCTTGAAACTTGGGATAGTAGAAGATACCTAGAAATACTCTTGCCTGAAAGCCTAGTATGAAAGAAAAAACGGTATTTAAAACTATACACCAAAAGAGCATATTGAAAAATATATCCGGTCTTGAAAAAGAAAAAGAAAAAGAAAAAGAAAAATAGAATAAAGTCAAGACCTGGAAACTGCTATTTACGCTTTAAAGTTCACACATTCAGTAATCGGTCGTTAGTGCCTCAAAAAATATTAATAGTCGCATGAAAGGTGTGTGAGCAAATCCGTCCATCCTTAATGAAAAGAAGTAGTATTAGGTATTAGGGCAAGGGTATTATAGCTTAAATTGAATCCTTGAGTGTAGGGACGCAAATATACACACACGTAGGGGTATATAATCGATGTTTGAATAAAAGATAGAAATGAAGGATAAGACTTATGTCTTCTGTAAAGTTGATAAAAATCCCTGATTTGAGGCCTCACTTTAGAAGGAAAACTCAGGAGAACCAACATCTTTCTAAACTTTTTTGGAACGTATAGGACCTAAGGTTAAATAGATAGGAGGTGTGAAAAATAAGGGTTGGATATTTCTAACTTAGGATGATAGAGTTTCCAACGTAAATACTAAACTATAGGAGTAGAGTCGATGTTAACTTATGACACTAGCTTGACGGGATTTTGTGGGTAGTATCCGCTGAAAACCCTCATGAGACAACACTCCTCCTACTAGGGACACCTAGAGGTTTAACGGCTTGTTGCACGCGCTCAGTGCAATCGCGATCCTTGCGAAAGTGCGGTTAGGATTTTATTTTTGTGAATAATTGGTTTTGCTCGGGACGAGCAAAAGATAAGTTTGGGGGTATTTGTTCATACCAGAATATTACATTTTATACCGCCCATTCTTATGCTCGTGTGTTTATAGGTAGGTGCTTTTAATCCGTGTTTGTTACATATTTACAGATTACATGTTTCTAGTACAAATATTGCAAATTAAGATAAAATCTCCACAGTTACACCAAATACAGAACATCTGTTGACAGCAGATAAAAGCCGGGTTCCGTTCATCCGTATCCATCCAGTGCCGAGTACCAGTTCTAGAGACAAGACATATGACAGTGGTCATTCATGTCTCGGACAAGCACAGAGCACAAGGGGGGCTGCACAAAAATCAATGGGTGCGCGGAGCTCGAGGGAGATAGAAGTCAAAAGTAAAGAAAATAATGCAATCTTGGACAAAGAAATCTGAAGATATTCTGGAAGACTTGTTGAAGTTTAAAGATTTCAAACACAGAGAAAAGACAAACCAGGAAATCACCCAAAAGCACATGACCTACCTCCACTATACGGCCGCGGAACCGTGGCCTAAGCAGGCTTAGTCCGCGGAACCGCGGCCATGTGGGGTCCTCTCTCCGTAATCTTTTGGGGGCTGTTTGGTCATTTTATTTATGGGCTGATTATTGCCCTAAGTTTCCCATTCCCTTCCTATAAATACCCCAGATCTGAGCCAAGCCAAGATGTTAAATTCTTTAGCCTCTTTTTGTTAGGTTTTAGTCTTCTTCTTCTTCTTCTTCATGATTTCCTCCATGAAAATTGTAGTGAGAGCTTTTTGAGTGGAAGATCAATGAAGATGAGGGTTTTTTGTATTATTCTTTTTGCTTAGCTTCCTCCTTGAGCTCTCTACCTTAACTTGATCTTGCAACCTCTTAAGTGAGCTTGCAAGTTTAATCTTTGGTCATTGGTCTCAAGGGGTTGTATCATTTTGTTCTCTCTTTAGTGCTTCATTTCACATGAGTTCTTTACCCTTCTCTTGATCTTGCAACCTCTTGATTGAGCTTGCAAGTTTAAGGGTTGGCTATTGATCCCATGCTTGTTTTAAGTTCTATGGTTCTTGTAATTACTTTCTTGCATTTTTCATTCTTGTCTTTATTTACTTGCAATTTATTACCATGCACATTAATTACTTGCTTGTAATCTTTTCTTTTCTTTGTTCTTTTCTTTTGCTCTTTTTGGTTTGTTTTGTGAATGGTTGTAATTATTATTGTTAAGAAGAAATATGATATTATAAGTTAACGTTTCTTTGCTCATTTCCTTTTCCCGTATTTTCCATTGAACTCCGCCCAAACGATACGCAAGCGCTCCGTTAGGCACCCTACCCTAACAAGGTAACGGTGATTCCTAACCGCGACCGGTTGCGTTCGGTTTGGCCGGAGGCGAAAGCAAGAGACAAGAACGGAAGGACAAGGGTAAATAAGCCGGATTCCACGAATACCGCGCTTAAATCACCTAATCCACGTTGTTGCCGATTGCTCTAGCTTCAATTGGTCAAGTCTCGGCTCAAAGGTTTTGAGTACGGATTTCTTTAGCTTACAATTTCGTATCTTTTTCTTAACAACTTTATACTTGCAAATAATACACATAGGTTAGATTGAACAAACTCATACAAATTCTTTATTGACTCGTCTAAGACAAGAACGGAAATACAACCATCTCCCTGTGGATCGACCCGTGCTCAACTGGCTAGCTGCATAGCGACACCGTCCTGATCGCGGTTATACTTTAGAACTTTGAACATCCGACACGCCAAAAGCGTGCGACCACTTATCCATGCAATTCTCATCAAAATCATGACGCATATGATGTTCGGGAAAAACAGTTAACGACTCGGGATGATGAATTGGAGAGAGAAACTCATCCAAATCTATGGGTTCATCATCCAAAGTATTCCTAACGTCTATATCCTCAATCAAGTGAAAATCAATTTTTTTAGACACCTCATCAAAAGCATGGATTAATATCAATTCAGATTCTAGAGTGGAGGTGTAAAGGTCAAAAGGATTGGTGATGGTTTCACTCGAAAGGGACCCTTTACAATCAGGTAAATTAAACACTACAAAGTCGCACAACTCATTAAACGCTTTATTTTCAACTGGTGAATAATTTGGAACACTTGATAGACATTCAAAACCGGAGTTGTGAGATACAATTAGGGATGGGTAGGTTTGATTTGGAAGGTTGTACAGCTCACTTTCACCACTCAAATTCTCGATCTGTCCTACCGCTTCATCATACATTGGAAAATTTGGAGCTAGTTGGAAACTAGCTACCGGGTCACTAGGTTGTATAAGGGCGGCCATGGACGCATTCAAATCCACCATCTGTTGTCTTGACGCTACCATAAAATCTTCCAACGACTGTTCCAGACTAGACATGGGTTTTGAAGGGGTTTCAGTAAAAGATTTTGGATATTGGAGACTCCCAAATTGCTGTGTAGAAGCAATGTCTAGGGGAGGTGCAAAATGTTGGATATAGTGCCCTCAAAGTCAATTATTGGATCGCAGGTACGTTATTGCAATGATTGCGGAGGACCTATACCGGTAGGACAGTCTTACTCGAAATGATAGTATGCTATCTGGTTTCCCTTTATCAGTCGTGTATAGGTTCAGGTGACTGATCACGATTACACTTTGATAGAGCCCTTAGGATCTTGCTTGACTACCAACAGTATGAGGGCGATCATATAAGTGAGAGTTGGGTGGTCTATAAGCATATCCTTAATTGTGGTCCCTAGTCGTGGGAGTTTCGAGACAGGGCATCGATACTCCGGAGTAGACTAGTGTATACAGTCGAGATCCCGACGAGGGGCGGTGGCCGGTCTCACAAGCCACTGGTGTCAGTTGGATCACCTAAGATGTATACAGGTGCTCATTGGGTTATGAGTACACCGGACAGGACTTGTCGGGAATCTGCTAGTTGGTATTATACATATCGTCAGATAGCAGTTCCCTGGTGACATGTGTACATGTTAGTTCATCGACCTGAGGTCGTCATTTGTCTCGTGTGAGTTCCCAGTGTGCTTTGATTTCTAACCTACCACGGCTCAAAGGAGTCGTGCAAACAGGTAGTTTTTAGGTACAGTCCCGAGCCACATGGAGGCACCTGAGCGGATCGGCAGGGGATTCATCTCTCCCGGTATTGGGGGTGGAGGTCGCGCTGTGTCTACGAAAGCCATTACACTAAGTCCTTGGCCAAGGCAGGTGATATTTACTGGTAGGTACTCCAGTAGTATCTCAGGGTGTTCAGGGCTTGTCTCCGACACGACTTATACAGCTATTGGGGGTCTGACGTTACTAGCCCCTAGGCCGAATATGCGATACTCATAGACGAAAGGACCAGACTGTATATACATTGTCATTGTTAGGCTCAGTAGGGTTTCTGGATGAGTTCGCTCATCAGCCTCCCTTGAGGTCAGTCCATGGGCAGCCGTTACGCACAGCTAGTGCCGCTGACGGCTTGTGGTTAAACCCACTGCCCGGGTACTGACGAGTCATTAGAGTCCCCCACAGATAGTTTCCCAAGTTCGGGCGAAACGTTGTAGAGGACGTATGGTTTTTTGGCAGGGTTCGGAAAATGCACGTGCGTTTACGCACGTGGCATTTTTCGGGAAGATAATATTGGTGGGCTTTGGTTTAAGCCGGATCCATGTATTATACAGAGTAGATATAATATCTTTATCTCAGTTGCATTTGTATTCGGTCGTAATACAAATGCGGGTATATTTATACAGTTACGGGGTTATCCTGAAATTCGTTTCGTGATCACTTTTGGAAGTTGCCTGTTTCCAGTTTTCTATCAGCCGTATTTAACATATGGTTAAATACGGATTTATCTTTTCTTGAGATAAGTGTGGAAGCTTCTAGAAGGTTCTAGAAGTGGTGAGGTGTTTAGTGAGTTATGGTTGCATTTAATGATTCCATTAATGCTTGATGACTAGGTTAATGATTCATCATTTGATTAAGTGTGTTCACACTTTGTGTTCACACTTGGGATATTTTCTTATTGTCACCTCCCCCTCTCCTACACTCAACCCCCACCTCTTTATATATGGCCGGCCCCCTCCCCACTCTCTCACATTCACTTGTAAGAAAAAGAAATGGTTGTTGGTTAAAAGATTATGATAGTTTTCGGTGTATGGAATTTCACAGCTCATTTCATTCCTTCACCCGATTCCCACGGCAACTTCTTTAACCGTTCGTCCATGGCTTTGGAAGAAGCGAGACAATGTATTCCACTCATTCTCTACATCAACCTTGGTCATCTCTTCTAGCAAACTTGATGACCGAGTTGCCTCGAGTCAGAGGCGGGAGCCCGTTTAAAGATCCGATGATGTGGTGCCACCTGGACGACGAGATCGGAGATCGACGAGATCGGAGCAGCCGCAACGGAGCGTGGGATGATGGTTAAAGAACGAAGTACTCGGATCGTTCGGTATAACCTTTCTTCCATCTTTATAGATTGTTAGTTTAGCCTTAATGGCAGATCCGGGTTATAGTATGCGATAGCGCCATATATAAAAAGTTTTTGTTCTGCATTTTGGTGTCTGAAAGACGGCCGGGGCGCTACCGTAGAATTACATGGTATCAGAGCCACGCCATTAAGCTTTACTAACTTGTGCTAACGCGTTTAAAAGATCCATCGAACGGATTTTTCGAAAATCGCAATTTCTAGTATTAAAGTTTCTGTTAATTTTCAAACTGGTCTAAATGTCATTTTGACCATACCAGAAAATCAAGCAGGGTTTTTGAGGAATACTGTAGAAATTCGACGATGTGATTCCACTGTTCCACCGCGGATCCGCGGCCCAAGCTAGGGTTTGGCCGCGAAAACGCCGCAGGAAAGTGAGATCACTCACCCAATTTTCTACAGTGGATTCTATGTTGGAAATTGTGGTTTCTGGAACTGTTTATTTGGGCCCAGTGTTTTTTACTGTGCAGTAGATTTGCGTGGGTCCCACTTCGGGAAATTTAGTCGATCGAAATTTAAATGTGTTAGTTTACAGTGCTTACATTATATCTCCGACCGTGAATGTCATTTGATCGGTAAACCGCGTCTGATTGCTATAGTTCTTTTAGACGGGTTTGCGAACGTGACATTCGCGTTGATGTTCTGTATTGTGCTGTGATGTTGCGGATTTGTCGTGGTGGATAGCAGTGTGCAATGGTAGTGCAGTTTGGATTTATTTGTACATTTGATATTGCGGGGCGAGCGTCCAACAAGTGGACTGCCGCCACTGCCTGTTGTATAATATTCTTTTGGGGCACGACCAGGTTGCGGTCGATGTACCTGTTGTACTATTTTTCATTTCTGTACTAGGTTTTACCCCGCGACGGAGTGCATGGATAGCCGGGTTCTGGAGGGCAACGGGTCCGCATCTCATGGTTTTGAGAGCCAGAGGGGCCTCACTATAGAATTGGCAGACTATTCGCCGCACTCGTAGGGGGTACAGGTTGACCCAAGGAGGGGTGCTCAAGCTACCGGATTCCATGAAGTGCAGGGTGGTCCATTCACTATGCTGTAAGGGGCTGCCTCGCATCAGGTTTTGGCGGGTATCTTGCCGCACCCGTAGGGGTCTAGGTTTCATTGCACAGGCTATCCACACGACAGGGGAACGTCGGGTTTCAGCAGCGACTCTGTGAAACCCGGGGATCCCAGATTATCTGTATTGTTCTGTGATGCTTATTACTTTTCTGTAATGTTGCATATTACCACGCCTGGAGCTATTATTGTATATTGGTTTATATACTATTAGATGTTGTATATGTTTTGCACCCGCGCTAGTCCAGTCCCAGCTATGTCGTTAGTTAAGTAACCTAACGGGTGATGACGGGATCCAGTGACAAATGCGGATGGCATATACGTACATTTTATTTTCGTTCTTTTCTGGTGTGATTAATGATGGGACTGCGTTGATTCTGATCAATGCAAAGTAAAACAAACCTGTTTGGATGTTGTTGGAACAATTTAAAAAGTGTTATTACAAAGATTATTCCTTTTGTTTTGCACAGTGGTATTCGATTGGAATATCCTGCACCTCATTCGACGGGGCAAGGGCCGATATCCCTTCACCGGGACTGACCCCTTGGGCAGAAGTTTGCGTCAGGGTAATAACTTCACTATAGTCGATTACATGTTGCTTTGCATCGCGGTATTCAGTGGAATATCCTTCACCTCATTCGACGAGGAAAGAGCCGAGATCCCTTCACCGGGAGTGACCTCTTTAGCAATGGTTTTTCGCCACTATATTTTATAAAAAGCTATCAAGTTCCTTCAACATGATCAAGTTCATTACGTTAAAGGTTTTTTCGCCAAAAACCAGCCGTAGCCCTCTGTCATTTCTTATGGATGGTCAGTAATATTCAAGCTATGTTTGTTGGCTTTCGTCAAGGCATAGTGTTTGGTAGTTGCTGGGGTATTCATTTGTTGCATAGATAGATAAGTTGGTTTGGGACAGTCGTATTACCTTGTTGGCTTTCGTCAAGGGTATGTACGGGTGGGTTCGAATTAACAAGATAATGACGGGAAGAACTTGACATGTGTCTTATGATTTGTTGGCTTTCGTCAAGGTCATAAGAACATGGGGTAAAAATCATATCGGGAGTTTCTAAAGAAACTGAAACTTTCCAGGCATGCGCATACCTTCTGGAGTGTGATAACGGGAGTGGATTCCGTCACGTTATTATGCGATGAGAGTTGGATCCCGATTCCCACTGATGAGTTGGTTTACTCTTCGGGTGATCCCGATTGATTATTCTTTTATGTTTGGAGGAGAATTTGACAATACAGTGGGAGGTTTCCGGATTAGATAAAGTGATAACCATTATGATCTAGGTCAGAGTGCACGCAGAGTGTTTCTTTTCTCTCTCTCTTTGGCAGCGACCTTTGACCGACCATAGACTATGACTCAGTGACCAAGTTGACCGAACCTTCTTAAATACTCGCTTTTGGATTGTCTGAGTTGCATAAGTCATTGCCACTCCTTCTTCTACCCTTTGCATTTCTCAGAACACCCGTATTACTACGGACATCCACTTCGATTGGATAGATCCATAGTATGGTTATATACGAACTCGAAAGGACTCCTTCGAGGATGGATCAAGGTTCTGGAGAAATAGAATTGGTTTATTCAGTTGTCTTTTATTATCACCTTCTCTCAGGTTGCGAGGGCTCCTTGGTTTAGGAGAGTACACCTACTACGCTTATTGGATAGTCTTATTCCAAACCATAGGCAGGTGCCGAAAGGTAGGGAATGAAGAAAACCAATTAGCCTAAGTAGGGTGTACAGAAGGTAATATGTAAAGACAAAATAAAGGGATTAGAAAGAGAGCAAAGTAAGTTGCGATTGTTATCATTCACGACCAAACCGCGTACTTCATCGCCACTCCTATTTCACCTTTAAAAGAATAAGGTATTATTCAGTTGTCTTTTATCATCACCTTCTCTCAAGATGTGAGTACCCCTTGGTTTAGGAGGGTACACTTATTATGCTTACTGGATAGTCTTCTTCCAAACCATAGGCTGGTGCCGAACGGTAGGGAAGGAGGAACACCATTTAGCCTAACGATGGTGTACAGAAGGTAACGACTAAAGACAAATAAAGGGAATTGGAGAGATGGCAAAGAAATATACGGTTAAATTCATGAATTGGATGATGGAAGAGGCATTACTATGAATACCAGGATACCCCTACGAAACATTTTCATTTTTCAGTGCATTGTTAATGGAAAACTGTTTTCCCGATTAGATACTTACTCCAGGGTGTGTATTCACCACGTTTCATTCTCATATCTGTATGGTTTTTACAGATGATGAGTGGGAGGAAGTTATTGGGAATTAGGTGATCATCCTCATTATATCGGAATTCGTTGTAATTGGTGATATTTGAGGAAATCGCCAGGGTACAGTTTTCAACCTACGACGCACAGGTTTTGAGTTATTCAACTTAGCGGACTTATACAGAATATTGTATGTTGTCCAGTGTCCATGAGGACAAAGGGGTAGGTCCTCGTACTTTGTTCTGTCTACTTATGACTTCTCTGCTATTTAGACAAGTGTTTTGTAGAAATACAAGGTCTAAGTTTTGAGAAGTTGTGGGTATAAGAATAAAGTAGAGAACCAGATGTCGCAAGTATCGGGATTCTTCAAAGAGATCGAAGATGTAGATACTTGTGATTGGTATTCAGATGATAGTAAAAGTTTTGAGAAACTTGTTTCTCTTTCAGGTTACTCATAATTGGATGGATTCCTAAGTTGAGTAATGCTGAATAGCCTTTCTCCATTAAAGTTGATATGCACTGGGGACAGCTGCATGATTTGAATCTGGTTCCAATTAAATAAGTGCCAAAGTTTCTGTATTGGATATAGGTGAGTTGTCCGGCTTATACTTAAAACCAGACTCTGGATAACTCAGGGCACGTTTCTGTAATGGCAGTTTGTGGGTTGGCCCAGGCTATGACGAGGGTTGACTTTCTACCATCTGGGAGATCAATAGTGATATTGTTCTTGACTCGCAACAGTTTTGGTGAAATGGATTTTTTCAGAAAACAGTAGTGGGAGTATGGTAGAACTGGAAGTGATTCCAGAACCGCAAATGATTACGGAAAATTTAATAGGACCTACAGATTCAATCTGGTTTGACATTCCATTAGCCACTGCGCAGATTTGGTGGGTAACCTCAGACACCCGAGAGGTACTCCGGTAGCCTCAAGGACGGCGACAGGGAGGTTCTTATCTACCCAGACTTGACACTACTGTTGTTCCAGGCTATGAGACCCGGTAGGAGGGTTGTTGTGGTCAATGGGAGCAGCGGAAGCATAGTGGGCAAGTAGCTTATGTCTATTTATAGACTAGAGCAGTTATAGCGGAGATTGATCATCTAATTTTGATGTGACAGTCATGGATTTGACTTCATCAGAATAGGGGATGGATCTGTTAAGAAAGTAGTAGGGTGTGATGTCCTGGTATTTGGATGACATACACAGAGTATGAAGTAAAATTCCTATACTACGATCGGTTGTACTGTAGTCGTAACACAGTTGTTTGTCCAGACAAGATATGGATATAATATTTGACATTCTGGTTTCTAGATCTATGGTTTTAGATCTGGATTTAGGTAGTTTCCCAATGTGGGTACTTTGACAGATATTCTAATGGTTTTTAGAATAGTTGACTCCTAGCATGGTGGTGTATCTGCAGGTGATGGAGTCACCCTCTCTAAAGGTGTCGTATAGACTAAAGGGGAGAGGGATGTGCATGATTGACAGATCACTTGCTTAGGCAATTGAGTCAATCGTGAGATGTCAAGTACCACACCAGATGTTGTTTTTGCACTAGATGCAATAAGTTTGTATTAATCTAATCCTGGAGAAACAAAAGGAAGCAGTTTTAGAACATAAGTACATGTTCTACGGATTTGATGACGGCAGCCTCCTTCGGGGGACGGTTATCATTCCAAGCTTCAAAGGTGACATGGTTGACAGAGTGATTGTCAGAGTTATAGTTTATCCCTCTGACGAAGAGTGACAGTATTATGGACAGGTGGTACAAGAGGATACTGTGGGAGGCATGGTGCAGGATACTGATTAGGTTCAGTTATCGATACAGTCTAAGAAGTTTGGATTTGGAGTTCATTTATGAACTAGGTCCCATCAGATATCCAGACATATTCTAAGACAGGTATTACTCAATTCGGGAGATGGATTTCTCCGCGAACTTCAGATTAAGAGAGACATAGAAAGAAACATCAGGGCGGATCCACTCACTGAGACTATTTCTCGAACACAATAGTTATACAAACGGGCTTTGTGAAACTGATTATTAGGGGAGTTGGGTGTTAGTTTCACACGGGCTGTGAGTACGAAACATCGCAATAATTAGCCTTAAGTGCAAGTGGGAGATTGTTGGATATAGTGTCCTCAAAGTCAATTATTGGATCGCAGGTACGTGATTGCAATGATTGCGGAGGACCTATACCGGTAGGACAGTCTTACTCGAAATGATAGTATGCTATCTGGTTTGCCTTTATCAGTCGTGTATAGGTTCAGGTGACTGATCACGATTACACATTGATAGAGCCCTTAGGATCTTGCTTGACTACCAACAGTATGAGGACGATCATATAAGTGAGAGTTGGGTGGTCTATAAGCATATCCTTAATTGTGGTCCCTAGTCATGGGAGTTTCGAGACAAGGCATCGATACTCCGGAGTAGACTAGTGTATACAGTCGAGACCCCGACGAGGGGCGGTGGCCGGTCTCACAAGCCACTGGTGTCAGTTGGATCACCTAAGATGTATACAGGTGCTTATTGGGTTATGAGTACACCGGACAGGACTCGTCGGGAATCTGCTAGTTGGTATTATACATATCGTCAGATAGCAGTTCCCTGGTGACATGTGTACAGGTTAGTTCATCGACCTGAGGTCGTCATTTGTCTCGTGTGAGTTCCCACTGTGCTTTGATTTCTACCCTACCACGGCTCAAAGGAGTCGTGCAAACAAGTAGTTTTTGGGTACAGTCCCGAGCCACATGGAGGCACGTGAGCGGATCGGCAGGGGATTCATCTCTCCCGGTATTGGGGGTGGAGGTCGAGCTGTGTCTAGGAAAGCCATTACACCAAGTCCTTGGCCAAGGTAGGTAAGATTTACTGGTAGGTACTCCAGTAGTATCTCAGGGTGTTCACGGCTTGTCTCCGACACGACTTATACAGCTATTGGGGGTCTGACGTTACTAGCCCCCTAGGTCGGATATGCATTACTCATAGACGAACGTACAGGACTGTATATACATTGTCACTGTTAGGCTCAGTAGGGTTTCTGGATGAGTTCGCTCATCAGCCTCCCTTGAGGTCAGTCCAAGGGCAGCCGTTACGCACAGCTAGTGCCGCTGACGGCTTATGGTTAAACCCACTGCAAGGGTACCGACGAGTCATTAGAGTCCCCAACTGATAGTTTCCTAAATTCGGGCGAAACGTTGTAGAGGCCATATGGTTTTATGGCAGGGTTCGGAAAATGCACGTGCGTTTACGTACGTGTCATTTTTCGGGCAGATAATACTGGTGAGCTTTGGTTTAAGCCGGATCCATGTATTATACAGAGTAGATATAATATCTTTGTCTCAGTTGCATTTGTATTCGGTCGTAATACAAATGCGGGTATATTTATACAGTTACGGGGTTATCCTGAAATTCGTTTCGGGGTCACTTCTGGAAGTTGCCAGTTTCCAGTTTTCTATCAGCCGTATTTAACATTTGGTTAAATACGGATTTATCTTTTCTTGAGATAAGTGTGGAAGCTTCTAGAAGGTTCTAGAAGTGGTGAGGTGTTTAGTGAGTCATGGTTGCATTTAATGATTCCATTAATGCTTAATGACTAGGTTAATGATTCATCAATTCATTAAGTGTGTTCACACTTTGTGTTCACACTTGAGATATTTTCTTATTGTCACCTCCCCCTCTCTTACACTCACCCCCCCACCTCTTTATATGTGGCCGGCCCCATCCCCACTCTCTCACATTCACTTGTAAGAAAAAGAAATGGTTGTTGGTTAAAAGATTATGATAGTTTTCGGTGTATGGAATTTCACAGCTCATTTCATTCCATCACCCGATTCCCATGGCAACTTCTTTAACCGTTCGTCCATGGCTTTCGAAGAAGCGAAACAATGTATTCCACTCATTCTCTACATCAACCTTGGTCATCTCTTCTAGCAAACTTGATGACCGAGTTGCCTCGAGTCAGAGGCGGGAGCCCGTTTAAAGATCCAATGATGTGGTGCCACCTGGACGACGAGATCGGAGATCGACGAGATCGGAGCAGCCGCAACGGAGCGTGGGATGATGGTTAAAGAACGAAGGACTCGTATCGTTCGGTATAACCTTTCATCCCTCTTTGTAGATTGTTAGTTTGGCGTTAATGGCAGATCCGGGTTATAGTATGCGATAGCGCCAGATATAAAAAGTTTTTGTTCCGCATTTTTGCGTCTGAAAGACGGCCGGAGCGCTACCGTAGAATTACACAAAAGTCGGGTAAGACTGGTAGGAATTGAATGGTTGTGCAGGAGTAGGATCAACAGGTGCTTAATAAGGTGAATGGAATTGTTGATCCAAAGAAGTCGCAGTGGTGAAAGGAGTGAAAGAGCGGCTACGAGATTGTTCAATATGTTGAGCAATAGACATTGGTTTCGGAGTTACAACAGTGCTCGAAAATGGAGTATCAACGTAAGAAGGTGGTGTAGGTTGAAATGGTTGATATAGTGTGGATTGCGGAGTCCAACTGGTTATCCTAGACGCGTCTATTCGATCATTCAAAGAAATTTTGGGCATGGAGGGGTCGTCCGAAACTCGACCAAACCAATGAGCGTAGGAAGTAATGTCTGGTTGAGGGTACCAAAGTTCGGCAAGAGTTTTGTGAGGTGGGGTACCCATGATGTGAGGAAAGAAAGGAAAGGAATGTGATTTTTTTTTATTATTAATTTTTTCTTTTTAATTTTTTATAAAAAAATTGTTTGTTTTTGGAATTTTGAAAATTTTTGAAAGTGTTGAAAGAGATTTAGCAAAAATTTGTACGGAACTACAACACAATTTCAAACAACCACAGTTTAAACATGCACAATCAAACCTAAAGCTAGGGTTTCCTAAGTCAACTAGACTGCTCCTAACTGTTCCAAAGTGACAAGTTGTGAGCTATCACTCAAATCGCCTCTTCCCCGCCAATTGTGGCTAGGTAAGAACAAATGAAGAAAGGAGGGTTCCTCTCACGAATCACCGTGAGACGGGCCTTTTAATGTTACCTTTCTCACTTGTCTAGCCTAGGCACCATAAAGTCAAGTTTAGATAAACGATTGAATTCCCACAACCTTCCTCTGTCCTAATGAGCACGACAGTCCTTATTTGGCTGAGTCTAGATATTTTTTAATTAACTCGAGGGTTGATGCATATGCTTTTAGTGATTTTTAGGGTCTTAGGAAGGGTAATGAAATCCCCACCCAATCTGAGTTTGTGTTATAGCCCCTTAAATTCCGTAGTAATTGTGCAAAGCAGTTAATACACCAAAATTCTAAAACACTTGCAAATTTTTTTTTTATTTGGCTGCGCAAAGAATCGTGCAAAAAAACAATTTATTGGATAGGAGAAATAATTTTGCGCAAAGAACCCTGCAGGAAAAATTTTCAGTGGAGCTCAGGGGGTGGAAGAGAAAAAATACTTACAGAGAAATTTGCGGTGCTGACGTCAGCAGTTGACCGCGGTTCCGCGGTCAAACCTGCACTTGTGCCGCGGTTCCGCGGTTAAACAATTGGTTCAGATCTCCAAATTTTTTTCTGTTTTCTGTTGTGGTTCTCCTCTGTCTGTTCAAATCTTCTGTTTCTTGATTTGTTCACTAGGCTTTTTCCAGATCTGAATTTGTCCGTCTTCCGTTCCTGCAGAATTCGCACAGAAACCATTCGAAAATAACAAGTTGATTTTTATTTCTATTATTTTTTATAAAATATTTTTTTGTTTTAAAATTTTTCAATTTTTATAATTTTTAATTTTTAAAATTTTTTTAACCCGAAATTACACTAAGAAAGTGACTACCGTCTCCCCGGATACGGCGCCATTTGATTGATAGATGCTTTTGCGTATGCGCGTTTTAAAATCAAAGTTAAGAATATACCGCAATCAAGACGGTGTCGCTTGGTAGCTTGCCAGTTGAGTATGGATCGGTCTACAGGGAGATGGATTCCTTTTCTTTGTGTTCTAACGAGTTAATCCGATCAACTCGGATTTTGTTTTACGATCTAAGATTGAGATTAAATTGATTAAAAATCTTGCTAGGGTTATGATTAGGTTAGTTTGGAAAAGGGATTCTACCCACTGCTTTCAAAGCCCTAGTGAAGAATATAGGTGTTAGGGTAATAGTCAACAAAGGGGATTAGCACGTCTAGGAAGAAACTAAGTTTCTTCCCTTTGGTCCTTGTCCGTCTTTTCTTAACTCTTACTCCTAACCTCTATTTAAATCAACCACAACCGTTCTAACTAGGGAATCACCTTTATCATATAGGATAGGATGCCATAGTGAGCGGTGTGTGGTCAATTTAAATAGATTCCTATTATAAAAATTATATGGGAAAAGAAAGAGAGAGAGAGATTTACTTCTCTCAAACCATCCCAATCCTAACCCTAACAAGTGAGGAATTACTAACTCATTATGGAAGTTATGATAACATTCATTTTTATAATTTTTAAAAGACTATCTATGTTGCAGATAATAAAAGACAGATAAAAATTCAGGAATTAAATTCAGATAAAAGAATGTTCGATAAAAAAATACCTTTATTGATGACCTCTTGACGATTACAAGGAAATTAAAATTAATCTAGAAATTAAAAAGAGGCAACTCAAAAGAGGCACCCAAAAGAGGCACACCTTATTTGGCTTTGAGCTCTCCTATTTATAGATAGGAAAACCCTAGGTTTACATTCTGACCCATACACGAAATTACAAAACTACCCCAAAAACCAAGTCAAAGCACCGACACCCACACCGTCACGTGCACCACTCGGCCGCGGTTCCGCGTCAGAATAGCCTGTTTGGCCACGGTTCCACAGCCATTTGGTGGGTTCTTGGTCTTAATCTTTCAGGGTTGCTTCATATTGCTTTTATCTTCTGTTTTCTTCACTTGGTTCATCATAATATCTTCTATTTTCTTCCAGATCTCCACAGTGTAGAATGCTGTGGACTTTTACCATAAGCTTCGCGTTGAAGTCATTAATCCTGTGCTGCCCTTTTACTTTGTGCATTGAACTGTCTACTAATTTTCATTTGTTCCTTGAACTGGTAGGCTGCATCATACGGATTCATCTATTGTTGGTCGTAATCATACTTTTGTAACGTCTTTTCATGAATTTCACTGTATTGTTCTGAGAACCTGTAACCTGCAACAATTTAGCAGACATGGATCAAAAACACCTCTTTTTTTGTAATATGATTAAGAATGGGCGATATAATAATGCAAAATTCTGATATGAACAGGCACGACCGGGTTGAGGTCGATGTCACCCTTATATATTATTTCCTTTTCTGTACTAGGATTACCCCATGGTGGATTGCACGAATAGCCAGGTTCTAGACGGCAACGTGTCTGCATCTCATTGCGTTGGGACTGAGGTGACCTTACTCCAGAATTGGCGGGTTATTTGCCACACTCGTAGGGGGTATAGGCTGACCGAAGAGGGGTGCTCAAGTTACCGGATTCCGTGAAGTGTTGGGTGGCCCATTCACGTTGTTGAAGGGGGTTGCCTCGCTTCTGGTTTTGCGGGTAACGCGCCGCGCTCGTAGGGGTCTAAGTTTTCAATGCACAGTCTATCCACACGACAGGGAACGTCGGGTCTCACTTGCGGCTCAAGTGAAACCCAGGGCTCCAGACTATCCATCATTCTGTGTTGTTTCTGTGATGGTTCTGTGACGTTGCATTATATCATGCCTGGGATGATTGTTATATATATATATACTAGTAGATGTTGTATATGTTTTGCACCCGCGCTAGCCCAGTCCCCGCTCTGTCGTTAGTTAAGTAACCAAACGGGTGATGACGGGACCCAGTGGCAAATGCGGATGGCATATACGTACAATTTATTTTCGTTCTTTTCCGGTGTGATTAATTGATGAGACTGCATTGATTCTTATCAATGCAAGGATAAAACAAACCTATATATGATGTTGTTGGAACCAAGTTTTTAAAACTGACATTACAACCGTTCTCTTTTACTTTGCACAGTGGTATTCCGTTATGAATATCCAACACCTCATTCGACGAGGCAAGGGCCGAGATCCCTTCATCGGGAGTGGCCCCTTGAGTAAAAGTTTGCGTCAGCGTAATAACTTCACTATAGTCGTTTCCTTTTGCTTTGCATCGTAGTATTCAGTTTGGAATATCATGCACCTCATTCTATGAGGAAAGAGCCGAGATCCCTTCACAGGGAGTGACCTCTTTAGCAAAAGTTTTCGCCACTATATATTTATAAAACCACTTGGATTCCTTCAACGATATCAAGTTTATTACGTTAATGGTTTTTCGCCAAAAACCATCCGTAGCCCTCCGTCATTTCAGAAAAGTAGCGCCTAGTATTCGTGCTATGATTTTTGGCTTCCATCAAGGCATAGTGTGCGGTAGCTATATGTTACTTTTCTTTAGGACGGATATGCATTAATCTAGGACAGTCATGCAGCCTTGTTGGCATCCGTCAAGTGCGAGTACAGATGGGTCTAAATTAATCAGGACAATGACAGGTAGAACTTGACTTGCAACTTATGATTTGTTGGCATCCGTCAAGGTTATAAGATGCTTGGTGTAAAAACACACATCGGGAGTTTCAAACATACAGGAAACATGCAAGGCTTGCGCATACCTTCTGGAGTGTGGTGACTTGAGTGGCTTCCATCATGTTATCATGTGATGATAGTTGGATCCCGATTCTTACTGATGAGTAGGATTGCTCCTTGGGTGATTCCGACTAATTCTCCTTTTGGGTTTGGAGGAAAATTCGAGAAAACAGTGGGAGCCATCCATATTAGTTAAAATGATTAACCATTCTGATCTAGGTTAGAGTGCACGCTGAGTGTTTCTTTTCTTTCTCTCTTTGGCTACGACTATGACCCGCCCTTGACTAAAACTCATGAACCAAGTTAACCGAACCTTCTTAAAACACTTTGGATTTTGGAATGTCACAGTGTTGCATACATCATTGCCACTTATATATCGCCTTTTGTATTTCTCCAGAAAACCCCGTATCAATGCGAACATCCACTTCCATTGGATAAATCCATCGTATAGTTACATACGAACTCGAATCAATTTGTTCACGATTCGAGGATGGATTCTGGTTTTGGAGAGATTGAATAGTGTTATTCGGTTTTCTTTTCTCTTTACCTTCTCTCAGGTTGTGAGGGCTCCTAGGATTAGGAGAGGATACACCTATTGATCTTATTGGAAAGTCATCCTCCAGACCATAGGCAGGTGCCGAAAGGTGGGGATGGAAGAAAACCAATTAAGCCTAAGTGTGGTGTACATAAGGTAATAAGTAAAGAAAAATTAAGGGATTAGAATAACGACAAAGAAAATTGCGACTGGTATCATTCACGACGAAACCAGGTATACCCCTGCCACTACTACATCCACTTTGCATTTCTCTAGAACACTCCGTATCACTACGGATATCCACTTCCATTGGTTATGCCATCGTATAGTTACTCACAAACTCGAAGGAATTCAATCCAGATTCGAGAATGGTTTCCGGTTCAATAGAAATTGGATAGGATTATTCAGATGGCTTTTCCCTTTACCTTCTCTCAGGTTGCGAGAGCTCCTGGGATTAAGAGAGTATACCTATTACGCTAATTGGATAGTCTTCTTCCAAACCTTGGGCTGGTGCCGAAGGGTAGGGAAGAAAGAAACCAATTAGCCTAAAGTTGATGTACAAAAGGTAATAAGTAAAGACATAATAAAAGAATTGGAGTGAGGGCAGGTATGTATATGGTTACTGTCATGAATCAGGATAGTGGAAGAGGCAATACTAGGAATACCCCGTAACCCTTTTGAAACATTTTCATGTTTCAGTTTCACTGTGCGATGTTAATTGAAAATTTTTTTCCCCATTGGAATCTAACTCCAGGGTATGTATTTACAAGATCAGTTTCTCACATCTGTATGTTATTATGGATGGTGAGTGGGTGTAAGATATTGGGAATTGGGTGATTAGATCCTCATTATATCGGAGTTCGTTGTAATTGGTGATATTTGAGGAAATCATCTGGTTTTTGCCGGATGGCAAATATTTGGTTTTGAATATCCGTTGTTATGCACCAATTTCAAACTAATATATCTGTACATTTATTTTATAAAGTGAGATATAAATTTTTGATATTATGTCTGTGACATTTACCTATATCAGTTGGTGATTAGGTAAGTTGCATTCAATAGCGGTGTAATTCTTCTTAACCATAGTACAATTTTTCAACCTACGACGCAAAGGGTTTGAGTTGTTGAACTCAGGTGACATATACAAATTATTGTATGTTGTCCCGTGTCCATTAGGACAATGGGGTTGGTACTTGTACTATATTCTGTTTACGCATAACTTCTCTAAGTTCTAGACATGTATTTCGTTGAAATGCAAGGTCTAGATATTGAGATGTTATAGGTATAAGAATAAAGTAGAAAACCATTTGTTGGAAGTAATAGGATTCTTCGATGAAGTCGAAGATGTAGATACTTGTGTTTGGTATTCCGTTGATAGTAATGGTTTTGAGAACTTGCTTCTCTATCGGGTGACTCATATATGGTTGCACTCCTAGATGAGTAATGCTGATTGTCCTCTTTCCATTTGATTGATATGCATTGGAGACAGCTGCATGGTTTTGAATCCGGTTCCAATTAAATTAATGCTTTTGTTTCTATATTAGATTTATATAGAATCAATTTATATCATAACGATGTTAAGGTATAGGGAGTTGTCCGGCTGATGCTTAAAACCCGAATCCGGATAAACTCGAGTTACGTTTCAGTAATGGCAGTTTGTGGGTTATCACGGGCTTTGACGAGAGTTAACTTTCTACCATCAGGAAGGTCAGTATTTTTATTGTTCTTGACTCGACACAGTTTTAGTAAAATGGATTTTTTCCGAAAAACAGAAGTCGGAGTATGGTAGAACTGGAAGTGATTCCAGAACCACACCAACGACACTCTGTTTAGGCCGAAAGGAAACTAAACGATCACTGAAGTTTTAATAGAACCTAAGGATTCAATTAGTTTCGACATTCCATTAGTCACTCCGCAGATTTGGTGGGTAACCTCTGGCACCCGAGAGGTACTTCGGTCTTATCAGTGACAGTGATAGGGAGGTTCTTGTTTACCCAGACTTGCCATTGCTGCTGTTCTAGACCATGAGACCCGGCAGGAGGATGAGTATAGCATCGTTCTAAACTGGTTTTAGAAGTGCACGTGTATATGACTCTGCCAGAGGGTTGTTATAGTTCGTGGGAGCAGCGGAAACATAGAGGGAAAGTAGCTTATGTCTGTTTATAGACTAAAGTATTTATGGGGGAAATAGATCATCTGTTTTTTAAGCGACAGTCATAGGCTTTGACTTCATCAGAATGGGAGATGGATCTAGTAAGAAGGTAATAGGGAGTGATGTTACGGTATTGGGATGACATGCACTTGATAGGAAGAGATATTCCTATACTACGATCGGTTATATTGTGGTTGTCACAATGTTGTCTCTACACATAAGATATGGATATAATATCAAGTTTTCTGATTACTAGATCTATGGTTTTAGATCTAGATTTGGGAAGTATCCTATTCTGTGTACTTTGACATTATTCTAAAGGTATTTTAGAATGGACGACTCCTGGCATGGTGGTGTACCTGCAAGTGATGGAGTCACCCTCTCTAAAGGTGTCTTACAAACTAAAGGGGAGAGGGATCTGCATGATTAGCATATCACTTGCTTAGGCAATTGAGTTAATCATGAAATGTCAAGTACCACACCAGATATTATTTTTGCACTAGCTACAATAAACAAATATCAATCTAATCGTGGTGAAACATTAGGAAGCAGTTAATTAACATAAATGGATGTTCTAGGGATATGGTAACGGCAGCCTCCTTTGGGAGACGGTTATCATTTCAGGCTTCCATGGTGACCTGGACGACAGAGTGGCTGTCTGAGTTATAGTTTTTCCCTCTTCTGAGGGACGGTATGTTAGACAGGTGGTCTAAGCGGATACTATGGAAATCATGGCACATGTTACTGATTAAATTCAGTGGATGATACAGTCTAGGAGGTTTGCTGGATTTGGAGTTCGTTTGTGAACTGGGTCCCATCAGATATCCAGACAAATTCTAAGACAGGTATTGCTCGTTTCGGGAGATAGTTTTCTCCGCGAAGTTGAGATATAGAGAGATGCAGAAAGAAACACTGGAGCAGATCCACTCCCTGAGGCTATTTCTCGAACGCACTAGTTTCGCAAACAGGCTTTACGAAACTTATTAGTAGAGAAGTTGGGTGTTCGGTATCACACGGGCTGTGAGTATGCGACATCGTAATAATTGGCCTTAACTGTAAGTGGGAGATTGTTGGCTATAGTGGCCTCAAGGCAATTATCATAATCACTGGCAGATGAATATGATGATTGAGGGAGGACTTATACCGATAAACCAGTCTTACTCAAGATGATAGTATGCAATATGGTTTGTCATTATCATCATATACATATTGATAGAGCCCATAGGATTCTTGCTTGACTACCAGCATTATGATGGCGATCATATACAACGGAGCTGGGGGTCTATAAGCAAATCCTTAAATGTCCCTAGTCGTGGGAGTATCGAGACTGGGCATCGATACTCTAGTGTATGCTGATCGAGACCCCGACGAGGGGCACTGGCTAGGTCTCACAAGCCATTGGTGTTAGTTTGTTCACCTATGATAGTATACAGGTGCTCATTGGGTTATGAATACACTGGACGGACTCGCCGGGAACCTGCTAGTTGGTATTATACCTATTGTCAGATAGCAGTTCCCAGGTGACATGTGTACAGGTTAGTCAGTCGACCTGAGATCATCATTTGTCTCGTGTGAGTTCCCACTGTGCTTTGATTACTACCCTACCACGGCTCAAAGGAGTCGTGCAAACAGGTTTTAGTTGGGTACAGTTCCGAGCCACATGGAGGCAGTGATCGGATCGTCGGGGATTCGTCTCTCCCGGTATTGGGGGTTGATGTCGCGTTGTGTACGGATGGCCATCACCATAAATCCGTGCCCACGGTGGACGAGAATTATCGATCCAGGATCGATAGTTTCTCAGGTGGTGATAGGGTTTCATACCGACATTAAATGTTGCATTGTTATGGGTCTGACTTTAACCACCCCCCTAGACTCGATTTGCGATACTCTTAGACGAACAGAACAGACTGTATGGATATTATCATTGTCAGGCTTAGTAGGGGTTCTGCAGGAGTTTGCTCGCCGGCCTCCCTTTTGCTCAATACCTGGGTAGCCGTTACGTACAGCTAGTGCCGCTGACGTGCTTGTAGTTAAAGCACTGCCAGCGTATTGACGAGTCTTTAGGGTTCCACACAGAGGATTTTCCTTGTTCTAGCAAAATGATGTAGTAGCCGTATTGGATACGTGGAGGGTTTCGATCGATTGATGTACATTGTACTCGGGTTTTTTATTGGACAGTTGATAATACTAGCCGGCTCGGTTTTGAGCCGGATTATTAAATCAGGTATTGATTTAATAATTTATGTATATGTATTTCGGTACGTATATTCTATATTATATTGTTTGTGTTATTCTATCTCTTTGTGTATTCGTATTTCTGTACGAATGCAGGTATGTATATACTGTAGAATGTAATCTGTATTTTTTACCGGATTACATTCTAGAAGGTGCCACCTCATTTTATGTTTTAACCATTTGTAGAAAATGGTAAATGAGGTGGATATTAGCTTAAGGAGGTATGGTGAGAACCATGCTTGCAATAGTGCACACAAATGAATTTTTAATTCATTTGTGTTCACTATTCAAGCATGGTGGGATTTTGAAATTGGAAAAATGATTTTAACAAAACCTAGCATGCTATTTTCTCTTTCTAAGGAAGAGT
This sequence comes from Agapanthus africanus, assembly GCA_030015575.1. Taxonomy (NCBI): domain Eukaryota; kingdom Viridiplantae; phylum Streptophyta; class Magnoliopsida; order Asparagales; family Amaryllidaceae; genus Agapanthus; species Agapanthus africanus. Next base: position 234,854,841 of record JASDDO010000008.1, on the reverse strand, counting down.
TCATTTTGCAAGCATGAAGGTTTTGTTCACTTGATGTTTTTCTTGAGCTCCTCCCTCACCATTAGCCTCACCTCCTCTAGCTTTCTTGTTTTGCTTACACCTTCAAGATTTGAGATAGATAACACTAAGATCCTACACACTACATCCTAGGCTCTCTAGGGTAGCATCCTAGAGACCCTAGTTGCTCCATTTGCATCATGTTGTGGAGCTAGAGCCGGAGTTACATCCCTCGGGTGGATCATCGGAGATGGAGGAAGACCGACAACCAAACTTTATCAAGGAACCGCTAGGAGCATGGAATGAAGACCGAAGTACATGGATCAACTCGGTATAACCATTCTAACTCTTAGTTAAGCTTGCTAGATTAGGGTTTAAGGTCGATCGGGGAATCGGGTAATTGTAGCGCCGGTTTAATAAATTTTTGTTCCGCATTTGGCCATGGTTTGATGGCCGGGACGCTGCCGTAACCCTTCAATACAAAGTATTGTATGTTGTCCAGTATCCATTAGGATAAAGGGGTTGGTACTCATACTATATTCTGTTTACTTATGACTTCTTTAGTTTTTAGACAAGTATTTCGTAAAAATACAAGGTCTAAGTTTTGAGAAGTTATATGTACAAGAATAAAGTAGAGAACCATGTATTGCAAGTATCTGGATCCTTCAAGGTGATCGAAGATGTAGATACTTGTGTTTGGTATTCAGTTGATATTAATAGTTTTGTGAACTTGCTTCTCTTTCAGGTCACTCATATCTGGATGCACTCCTAGTTGAGTAATACCGATCGACCTCTCTCCATTTAGTTGATATGCACTGGAGACAGCTGCATGATTTGAATCTGGTTCCAATTAAATTAGTGCCCCTGTTTCTATATTGTAAATAGAATGGTTCATATCTTAACGATATTAAGGTATATGGAGTTGTCCGGTTTATGTTTAAAACCAGACTCTGGACATACTCAAGGCACGTTTCAGTAATAGACGAGGGATAACTTTATACAATCTGAAGGGTTTCCTACAGCACCAATTCAAGGGTTTAGAGGCAACACACATGCCATATTTAAAATTTACATGGTGCTAAAGAAACTATCTTAAGGATCATGCTAGAAAAATTAGGGCACCTAAACTTTAACACAGACACAAGTAGAAAAAGCTAGGGTTTTGAGAGTACAACCTTTGTAGCTCCCTACGCTAGACTCCTTGGCTACTTGAGGGTTGGAAAAAAGGTCCTCTTGAGATCCTCTAGGTCCATGACGATCCACCCAGAGTCCTCTTTGTCCAAGCTTGAAGCTTCACTAGATCAAGATAAGAAATGGAAGCTAACACTCTACACTAATAGGCAAGACTAGTGTAGAATGGTGTTGTGGTTGGTTTTCTCACTTCAAAATCCTAACTTGGTAACTCTTTTGCTCACTTGAAAAAACTAGAGAGCAAGAGAGAAAGGAGGAAGAAGATGATGGATTATAAAACTCAAGATAATGATAAGCTAGTGAATAAAATGAGAAAATGAAAATATATATATATTCACTCTCTCATTCTCAACCACGGTTATAAAATATCTAGATATTTTAGTTTGGAACAAAAATGACCATGGAAAATGAATCATGGTTAAAACCAAGGGTTAGTGAAAGAATATAAAATTAAACGATGATAATCAATTTCCATTTCCATTTATCTTTTTCCAAAAATTAATATCCATATATTTTACAAATGGTGTGAGTCTTATATTGCCACCATCCACTATATCAACAACCATGATAACATTATGTATGCATGTATGTGTGCATGCACATCCTTTGTGCATGAATGAGAATAATGCATACATGCATGCATACAAAAAGACAAGAAAGGATTTCAAGTGAGAAACTAAGGGTCAATGATAAATCAACACTTGATTTAGCAACCCGGTCATATCACATACGACCCGACCAACAGCAAACCGCCCGATTAATATACGGTATCTCATTCACGCATTTTAACCGGGTCCACGCACATATCTTGTATGCCCACCACATCGTTTCACCTGGACTAGGCAACTCCATTGTGGGACTCTAAGACTCGTCAATACGCCGGCAGTGGGTGATGATCATATCAAGCACCCCTAAGCCGCAAGCGGTCAGCTAAACGTAACGGCCACCCGGGTATTGAGCGATCAGAAGAAAACAAGCGAACCTGTCACAACTCCCGTCGAGCCAACCGGCAACACTACCGTACAGTCCGGTCTCTTCGTCAAATATGCTACATATCGAGTCTAGGGATGGTAAAGCCAACCCTAACAACTCAATAAGTCGTGCCGATGAATGGTCTATAACAGATCGAGAAACTACTGATAACACTTATCAGTAAATCTCAACAGCCCTGGCCAGGGACTTACTGATATAGCCAGTCGAGCACAGCACAACATCAACTCCTTATATCGGGAGAGACGAAACCCTTCCTATCGCTCATCGCCTTCGTGTGTCTCGGGACTGTACCCAACGGCCACCTGTTTGCACGACTTAGTAGAGCCGTGGTTGGGTGGTAATCAAAGTACAGTGGGAGAACACACAAGAATCTATGATGATCTCGGGTCTACAGACTAATCTGCACCAGTGTCACCTGAGAACTGCTATCCGACGATAGATATAATTCCATATAGGAGTTCTCGGTGAGTCCGTCCTGTGTACCCAGCCACCACTGAGCACCCGTATACGATCTCGATGTTAAACATCGATGATTGTAGGAACATCCATCGCTCATCATATGGGTCTAGTATCATATACTCTAGTCTACTCTGGTATATCGATGCCCCGTCTCGATATACCTATGACTAGGGACATTTCAGGATATTCTTAAAAACTACAGATGTCCAACTAGTATAATCTCCATCATAATCACAGTAGTCAAGCCAATATCCTCAGGGCTTTATCAACATGTCTGAATGAATAAAAGCATTATCAAATCAACATGTCAGATAAAAAAGAACCAGATAGCATACTATCATGTCGAGCAAGAATGTACACTGAATATATATATACATGTATAAATACATCCACTATCATAAAATGGCCTCTGGGGCATACATATTTTCAACAATCTCCTACTTACACTAAGGCCAGTTATTGGCGTATCTCATACCCAACATCTCAAAAAGTCGCTCATGCTACGGCTGAGGGAGGGCCTTGGTGAGTGGATCCGCGGTATTATTCTTTGTTTCTACTATCCTAATCTTGATCTCGTGGCGATTTACAATCTCCCAGATCAAATGAAAACGCCTCAGGATGTGATGGGACCTGGGCTCCTTGGCTAACGCCATAGCCCCATTATTATCACAATACAATGGTATTGGATCAATAATGGTTGGAACTACTCCTAGCTCCGAGACGAACTTCCTCATCCAGACGGCTTCCTTGGCGGCATTATTCGCAGCAATGTACTCAGCCTCCATCGTAGAGTTTGCAACGGTATCCTGTTTGGAACTCTTCCAACTTACCGCCCCTCCATGGAGGGTAAATACAAAACCGGAGATAGATTTGCTGTCATCCTTATCGCTCTGGATGCTCGAATCAGTAAAGGCCTCCATTTGGAGATCTCTATTACCATACACCAAGAACAATTCTTTAGTCCTTCGTAAGTACTTAAGAATGTTCTTCACAGCTATCCAGTGATTCTTCCCTGGGTTTGATTGATACCTTCTTACAACACTAAGTGCATAAGCTAAATCTGGTCGTGTACATAACATCGCATACATTATAGATCGTACTGCCGAAGCATAGGGTATAATGCTCGTGCGAGCTCTCTCTTCATCGGTCTTTGGGCAAGAGTCCTTAGAGAGAGAGACCCCATGGCAAGCGGGTAAGGCACCACGCTTGGAGTCTTCCACACTAAACCTTTTTAGGATGGTGTTGATGTACCTGGTTTGGGACAATTCCAAGAACCTCTTGGATCTATCCCTATAGATCCTAATGCCCAGAATGTATGTGGCATCACCCAGGTCCTTCATGGAGAACCTTAGTGATAAGAAAGATTTGACCGACTGTAGCATAGGAATATCATTTCCTATCAGAAGAATGCCATCCACGTACAATACGAGGAATGTGACAGCTCTCCCTATAGCCTTCTTATAAACACAAGGTTCATCTGGATTTTTGATGAAATCAAACTCTTTGATAACATCATCGAAACAAATGTTCCAACTCCGTGATGCCTGCTCTAACCCATATATGGATTTAAGCAATCTACAAGCTTTCCCGCTGCTCCCACTATCAATGAAGCCCTCTGGCTGATCCATATAAACGCATTCTTCTAAATCTCCATTTAGAAATGTCGTTTTAACGTCCATCTGCCAGATTTCATAGTCGTACTGAGCAGCAATAGCAAGTAGGATATGAATGGATTTAAGTATGGCTACGGGAGAAAAAGTCTCGTCATAGTCCAAACCTGGTCTTTGACGAAAACCCTTCGCCACAAGTCTTGCCTTATAGGTCTCTACCTGCCCATCTACACCAATCTTTCTTTTAAAGATCCATTTGCACCCCACAGGTTTTACCCCAGGGGATACAACATCCAAAGTCCATACTTTGTTGGTGTACATAGACTCCATTTCGGATCTCATGGCATCCAGCCACTTCACAGAGTCTCCACTCGTGATAGCTTGCTGAAAGCTGGTAGGATCATCATCCTCCATGATGCAGTCTTCTCCGTCACCATCAATGTGGAAACCGTAGTACTTCTCCGGTGGGCGAGAAGTCCTACCAGACCTACGGAGTGGCCGAGGCTCCTCAGTTTCTATTGCAACAGTCGCTTCAACCAAGTCGTCATTTGTAGTTTGTGTCTCTAGAACCTCTTCTAGATCTACTACATTGCCATCAGCTTTATCTGTGAAATACTCTTTTTCTAAGAATGTGGCATACTGAGAAACAAACTCTTTTGTTCCTCCTTGTGGTAGAATAGATATCCATAAGAATTTCTTGGATATCCCACAAAATTACACATGACCGACCGTGTCTCGAGTTTGTCCGGATTTTGCTTTTTAACATAGGCCGGGCAACCCCGAATCTTAATTCTCTTAAGAGATGGTCTCTTCCCATGCCATATCTCATATGGCGTGGTAGACACGGTTTTGGTTGGGACCCTTTTTAATAGAAACGCTGCAGTCTCCAATACATGCCCCGAAAATGAGACGGGTAACTCAGCATCACCCATCATGGAACAGACCATATCTAATAGGGTCCGATTCCGTCGTTCTGACACACCATTGTGCTGTGGTGTGTAAGGAGGAATGGGCTGAGAGAGAATCCCATTCACTTTTAGGAAGTTTGCAAATTCTGTACTGAGATACTCTCCAGCTCGATCTGATCGAAGCATTTTGATACTCAAGCCGGTTTGTTTTTCTACTTCGAGTTTATATTCAGTGAATTTATCGAAAGCTTCGGATTTGTGCTTTAATAAAAATGCATACCGAATCTTGAGAAATCGTCAGTGAAAGTAATGAAGTATGAAAAACCGCCTCTAGCCTGTGTAGACATTGGCCCACATACATCACTATGTATGAGGCCTAGGAGCTCAGTAGCCCTTTCTCCGTGTCCGGTAAACGGAGTTTTGGTCATTTTACCCTTGATACAAGACTGGAAAGTCGCATAAGATTTATATTCAAAAGAGTTTAAATATCCATCTTTGTGTAACTTGTTTAGTCTTGTTTCTTTAATATGACCAAGTCTACAGTGCCAAAGAAAAGCTTTATTTATTTCTGAAAGTTTTCTTTTATTACTGTGTTGTATGCTGAAAAATGTGTGTTGATTTAGGACGTATATCCCATTATTAAGCGTACCATACCCAACCAACATTTGATTCAGGTGAATGTTCATAACATTGTTATGCAATACAAAATTATATCCTTCATTGTCTAACAAAGAAACAGATATTATATTACAAAGCATACTTGGTACAAAATAACATGGGTTCAAAACCAATATACACCCAGACGGCAACCCTAAATGATACTCTCCCACTTCGACTGTATGTACATTGGAACCATTTCCAACGCGGAGAGTATGGTCACCTATCTTCAAAACCATGCTATTTCTCAGCCCCTGCATAGAATTGCAAATGTGAGAACCTGAACCGGGATCTAATACCCAGGAAGCAGAGTTTATTGAAAAACAGTTTTCTGTCATAAACACACCTGAAGCGGAAGTATCCCCATGCTTCTTGTTGAGATTTAAGTACTCCGTGCAGTTGCGTTTCCAATGTCCTGTTTTTTAGCAGTAAAAACATTCCCCTTTCCCCGATTCTCCAGCTTTGGACTTGTCCTTCCCCTTAACCTTTTTAACTCCACCCCTAGGATTGGTGAGCTTCTTCTTTTTCTTTCCCTCGGCCTTAGCCTTTGGGCGAGAAGAGGAAGATTGCCCAAGACTCAAAACGGGATTTTTCACTGATTTTAGTGTGCTCTCTGCACTCTTTAACATATTAAGGAGTTCAGGTAGTTCCTTCTCCATGTTGTGCATGTTGAAGATAACTATGAATTGACCAATGGTGGAGAGGAGGGACTGCAGAATAATATCCGTATATCGTTCGTTGTCCATCGTCCATCCAAGGTCCTCAAGCTCTTTTATGAGAGCTATCATATTCAGAACATGGTCTCCTACTGGTGTGCCAGGGGCCATTCGCATCTGAAACAATTTCTTTGATGCTTCGTATCGTAATACACGGGATTGCTCTCCATACAACTCCTTTGTATGGAGGAATATGTCGTGAATGTCCATATTCTCATGCTGCTTTTGATGTGCGTTATCCATCGATGCAAGCGCGAGGCATTTGTCCGTGGCACAGTCAGCGTCCCATGTCTTGCGGACTTCTTTATCCGCAATTGAGGATTTTGGACCTGGGACGGGCGGGGCTGGAGCCGTGAAGACATATGATACTTTATCATAAGTCAAGGCAATTTTCAGATTCCTCAGCCAGTCTTTATAATTGGTCCAATTAAGTTTATTTTTATCTAGTAGAAGCTTGAGTCCTGTCATTGGTATCTGCCATTAAGAGAGAGAAAAGAATACACTCAGCGAAAGCTCTTGCAAATATCAGATTGGTTATTATCTTATCTAATCTATGTCTCCCACTGCTTTAATCAAGTTTTTCTTTCAAACCTTAAAAAGAAAACTAGCCAGGATTAATTACAGTCTACAACTTCGCCAACCATTCAGCCAGGCCAGTATAGGAACTTGAGGGAGGTTCCCCGTGCTTTCACACGGACCTAATTAAAGTATACCTCGTCTTCCCAGAGGCGTAGCCCCTTTAACACCTTTCTAGACACCCGATCGCACGCCAAAAGCGTGTCGGATATTTAAAAGTTCTAAAGTTTAACCGCGATCAGGACGGTGTCGCTTTGCAGCTAGCCGCGATGAGCACGGGTCGATCCACAGGGAGATGGTAAGTTTTACGTTCTTGTTCTAACGAGTTAACAACGTGGCGGATTTGTTCATTATCTAACCTATGTGTTATATTCAAGTATAAGGCTTGTTAGGAAACGATAGGATAATGTAAGTTAATGGATTCCGTATTCAAGTACTTTGAGCCGAACTCAACCAATGAAGCTAGAACAATCGGCAACAACGTGGATTAGGGGACTTAAGCACGGTATTCATGGAATCCGGCTTATTGACCCTTGTACTTCCGTTCTTGTCTCTTGCTTTCGCTTCCGGCCAAACCGAATGCAACCGGTCACGGTTAGGAATCACCTTTACCTTGGTAGGGTAGGGTGCCTAACGGAGCGTTTGCGTGCGGAGTTTCAAATGGAAAAAGACCGGAAAATGAAATGAGGAGCGAAATGTTAACTTACAAAATCTTTCTCTTTTACTAACAACAATATTCACACCAACATTCACAAAACAACAAAGAGGAAAAAAGAAAAGCTACAAAGAAAAGAAAAGACTACAAATAAGTAATTAAATGACATGGTAATAAATTGCATGTAATAAAAGACAAGAATGAAAATGCATGTAAGTAAAAGAGCGAGTAAGAAAGACTAAGAACCATAGAACCCAAAACAAGATATGGGTTCAATAACCAAATCTTAAACTCGCAAGCTCAATGAAGAGGTGGCAAGATCAAGAAGAGGCAAAGAACTCATGGTGAATAAAGGCAAAAAAGAGATCTTTATTAATCATGAAGAACGATACAACCCATTGAGATCATTAACCAACCATTAAACTTTCAAGCTCAATGAAGAGGTTGAAGGATCAAGAGAAGGTTAAGACTTCAAGGGGACTAATATATTTACAAGAAAAGAGAAAAGAAAACTTGGACAAAGAATGAAAATCCAAGACTAAAGAATTACTCTTGAACCTTTGCCCACTGCCTGCTTTTATAGGCTCCAAAGAATGGAGGGAAATTCGAATTTTTAAATCAACACAAAATCTTTAGCATTAAATGCACATTACTTCATTTCCATTTGTGCCTTGACTCTTGTCTTCCCCATCATGGTCCATGCTGATTTGTCTATTTGAATTTGATTTGCACTTAGTTTTGGAAGGAATTTGAATTTTAAATCACACACATAATCTTCACCATTAAATGCTCATTACTCCATTCCAACATGTGGCTTGATTCATGGCTGCTGCATTATGGCTCATGCTGATTTGTTTGATTCCTTTTGATTTGAACACATGCTTTTTAGTCTCGAATGCATATAAAATCATATGCATATAAAATCATTTCCTTGAATGCATATAAAATCATATCCACATGTGCTTAAAAGTCTTGTGTACACACTTGTTGTGTTGGACCATTTAGATAAAAAAATGTGTACACAACTTGTTGCGTAAAGGAACTCCTGTAGTATTGGTCGGTTTGCGTTTCTGGTCGTAGTGTCTTCCCTCAAGTGATATATCCGTGCTTTTGGATGCAGATCCAGTATTTTTTCAAGTATACCTGTAATCTGTAATACTGAGTAGACACTGGTTAATAATACCGATAAATACAACAAATAGATAATGAATGGGCGGTTTTAGAATGCAGTTTTCTGATATAAACAAATACCCCCAGACTTATCTCTTGCTCGTCCCGAGCAAAACCATTTATTCATAAAAGAAAATCCTAACCGCACTTTCGCAGGGAACGCGATTGCACCGAGCGTGTGCAACAAGCCGTTAAACCTCTAGGTGTCCCTAGTAGGAAGAGTGTTGTCTCCTGAGGGTTTTCAGCGGATACTACCCACAAAATCCCGTCAATCTAGTTTTGCGAAATGACTATGATTCAAACCCAAAGGCTTTGTTTAAAAGATAAAAATTCTATTATCCTAAATTTAGAACTATCGAACCTTTATTTTTCACACCTCGCTTCTCTTTTAACTTAAGATTTTATATGTCTTTACGTGTAGTGCAAATAGTGTCGTTAAGTTTCAAAAGGATCGAAAAATCATTATGTCACAAAATAAAGCCCAGATAAAGATTTAAAAAGGATCGCATAAGTTTTATAAAGAGTTAAGTATTTCTCAAGTTTCGTTTTCCAGTAAGGTTTCAAATTCAGAATTTCTATCTTCCTTAACAGAAAACTAGGTCTTATTTTTCACTCCACGTTTTTCTTGTTTTCATTTCATACACACCTTTATCAACATGCAATAGTCTTTATCATAGAATAAAACCTCCATATCTCCGCTAGAAAAACTTTTTTATAAAAACCTTCCTTTTGTCAAGATTATTCTCACACAAAGAACCGTTAGGAATTTTAACTCGGAGAGAACACTTGCTTGACTTGTTTTAATCGGGACTTTCTAGGCTTCTTAGCGAGCTTTGGGCCAATGCTCCCAAACCAGTTGGTTTTAGGGCATTAGGTGTAGAGACACCCCAGCGGACTTAATTACTCAAGTTACCTATGTTGCGCCACGGCAGCGCCCCGGCCGTCTGTCCGAGGCCAAAATGCGGAATCAAAAATTTCCTTACTTGGAAATCGGTGCTACCGCGGACAATGAAAACCCGGATCGTGACCATTAACCTAAAGCTAGCTAACAAGAGATGGGAAGAGAAGTATACCGAGTGATCCGAGTCCTCCGGTCTCCTCGTCACCGTCCCGATCTCCCGCGGAAAGTCTTGACTCCATATCGTCGCCTCCTCGCCGGAAGGGCACCACATCGTCTGCATCTTTTACGGGCTCCCACCTCAATACCGAGGCAACTCGGGCACGAAGCTGGCTAGTAGACGTGCCCAAGGTGTGCTGTAGAATGTAGTGTAGATGATGCTTGTCTCTTTGGGCTTATGTTGCCTTGATGGAGGAAACTAGATAAGGAAAAATGGTGCTTGCATTTTTCCTAGCATGAAATGAGATCAAGAAAAATCCCTCAAGCTCAAAATGAAACTCTCTTTTCTTCTTCTCTCAAGTGAGTTCTACCATGTTCAAAATGAGAATAGTGGAGGAGGGAATACAAAACCACAACCATAGAAGGAAGGTAATGGTAGTAAAAGCAAGTGGTGACTATATCCAAACATTATCATCACAATCTCACATCAACCATTCTTATCAATTCTAATCACATAAAGCAAATGAAAAGACTTAGAAAGGATCTCATCATGAGAAACTATCATGATGCTACCAATATGCAAGATACCCCCTCCACAAATGTTATTTGCAAACTTGCAAATAACCCCCTCCATCGGAAAAGTCCGGCCGGGAAAGAACAAAGGAAAACCGGCGGGAACGAAATGCAAACTGGCAACTCCAGAAAACTGGTCCCATAATAAATTACAGGAAAACCCCGATACTGTGCGTACACACCCGCATCTGTATTCCGTCCGGATTCAAATGCAATGAGACAAAATCTACACTGTACTAAACTAGGACCGGCTTAAGCCAAAGCCGGCTAGTAAAAACCGTTCGATCCTGATTCGTGCAATACCGCACGTATCAGATCGAACCCTGCCATATCTCCATACGGCCTCTAGTACTAACCGTCCGATCCTGATCCGTGCAATACCGCACGTATCTGATCGGACCCTGCCATATCTCCATACGGCCTCTACAGCGTTTCGCCCGAAAGCTTGAGTAACTGAATGTGTGGTGGACTCTAAAGACTCGTCAATACTATGGCTGTGGATTTAACCACTGGCACGTCAGAGGTATAAGCCAATACGTGACGGGCCAGCAGCTATTGACCAAAAGGGACGTCGATGAGAGAACTCATCCTGACACCCTACTGAGCCTGTCAGTGACAATATCCGTACAGTCCGATCCGTTCGTCTATGAGCATCGCATGTCGGGCCTAGGGGGTTGGTAAAAGTCAGACCCCCAAAAGCGGTACAAGTCGTGTCGGGGTGTAGCCCAGAACGCCCTGAGATACTACTGGAATACCTACCAGTAAATCTCCTGCCTCGGCCGAGGGCTTTGCGTAATGGCTCTCCTAGACACAGCGCGACCTCACCCCCAATACCGGGAGAGACGAACCCCTAAAGATCCGCTCACTGCCTCCATGTGGCTCGGGACTGTACCCAACTAAAACCTGTTTGCACGACTCCTTTGAGCCGTGGTAGGGTAGTAATCAAAGTACAGTGGGAACTCACACGAGACAAATGACGATCCCCAGGTCAATGAACTAATCTGTACACATGTCACCAGGGAACTGCTATCTGACGTCTGGTATAATCCCAACTGGCAGGTTCCCGGCGTGTCCTGTCCGGTGTACTCATAACCCAATGAGCACCTGTATACATCTTAGGTGAACCAACTGACACCAGTGGCTTGTGAGACCGACCACCGCCCCTCGTCGGGGTCTCGACTGTATACACTAGTCTACTCTGGAGAATCGATGCCCTGTCTCGAAACTCCCACGACTTGGGACCTTTTAAGGATATGCTTATAGACCACCAGCTCTCACGTATATGATCGCCATCATACTGCAGGTAGTCAAGAAAGAATCCTAGGGGCTCTATCAACGTGTAATAGCGACATGTCAGGTCACCTAAAGCAGTACACGATGATAAAGATAAACCAGATAGCATACTATCATCTCGAGTAAGACTGTCCTACTGGGACAGGTCCTCCCTCAATCATTGCAATCACGTGCCTGTGATCCAATAATTGACTCTGAGGGCACTATCTCTAACCATCTCCCACTTGCACTCAAGGCTAATTATTGCGATGTCGCATACTCACAGCCCGTGTGATACCGAACACCCAACTCCTCTACTAGTCAGTCTCACAAAACCCGTTTGCGAAACTATTGCGTTCGAGGAATAGCCTCAGTGAGTGGATCCACAGAGAAGTTTCTTTCTATGTCTCTCTATATCTCAAGTTCGCGGAGAAAGCCATCTCCCGAAATGAGCAATACCTGTCTTGGAACGTCTGGATGTCTGATGGGACCTGGTTCACAAATGAACTCCAAATCCAGAGTTCTTAGACTGTATCGTCAACTGAACTTAATCAGTATCCTGCGCCATACCTTTCCCTCAGTATCTACCTGGACCACATGTCCAATATACTGCCCCTCGTCAGAGGGAAAACTATAACTCTGACAGCCACTCTGCCATCCATGTCACCTTGGAAGCCTGGAGTGATAACCGTCTCCTAAAAGAGGCTATCGTTATCACATCCCTAGAACACGCACTTATGTCCTAAAACTGCTTCCGATTGTTTCTCCAGGATTGGATTAATATCAACTTATTGCATCTACTGCAAGAACAACATCTGGTGTGGTACTTGACATCTCATGATTGACTCAATTGCCTAAGCAAGTGATCTGCCAATCATGCACATCCCTCTCCCCTTTAGTCTGTAAGACACCTTTAGAGAGGGTGACTCCATTACCTGCAGGTACACTACCATGCTAGGAGTCGTCCATTCTAAATACTCTTAGAATGCTGTCTAAGTACCCAGATTGGGAAACCACCCAAATCTAGATCTAAAAACATAGATCTAGTAACCAGTATGTCTTATATAATGTCCAAGTCCCTTGTGGAGAAACCACTATGTGACGACCAAAGTATAACCGATCGTAGTATAGGAGTTTCTTTTCCTACTCTGTGTATGTCATCCAAATACCAGGATATCACACCCTACTACCTTCTCAACAGATCCATCCCCTATTCTGATGACGTCAAACCTATGACTGTCAGATCAGAAATAGATGATCTATCTCCGCTACATCTGCTTTAGTCTATAAATAGACATAAGCCTGATGTCCACCAATGCTTCCGCTGCTCCCACTGACTACGACAACCCTCTGGCAGAGTCATATAGACGTGCACTTCTAAAGCTAGTTTAGAACGACGCTATACTCATCCTCCTGCCGGGTCTCGCAGCATGGAACAACAACAATGGCATGTGTGGGTAAACAAGAGCTTCCTTGTCACCGTCCTTGAGGCTACCGGAGTACCTCTCGGGTGCCTGAAGTTACCCACCGTATCTGCGGAGTGGCCAATGGAATGTCAAGCCAGATTGAATCTTTTGGTTCCTTATCAAATCTTCAGTAATCGTTTGCGGTTCTGGAATCACTTCCAGTTCTACCATACTCCCACTACTGTTTTCTAAAAAAAAATTTCTTTTAAAAATGTGGCGAGTCAAGAACAATATCTCTATTGATCTTCCAGATGGTAGAAAATCAACCCTCGTCATAGCCTGGGTCAACCCGCAAACAGCCATTACAGAAACGTGCCTTGAGTTGTCCAGTGTCTGGTTTTAAGCATAAGCCGGACAACTCCCCGTACCTTAACAATGTCAAGATATGAACTGTTCTATATCCAATATAGAAGCAGAGGCACTGATTTAATTTAACCAGATTCAAATCATGCAGCTGTCTCCAGTGCATGTCAACTAAATGGAGAGAGGCCGATCAGCGTTACTCAACTTAGGAATGCTTCCAATTATGAGTAACCTGAAAGAGAAGCAATTTCACTTTATCATTACTATCAACTGAATACCATACACAAGTATCTACATCTTCGATCACTTTGAAGAATCCCGATACTTGCTACACTTGGTTCTCTACTCTATTCAAATACCTATAACTCCTCAAAACTTAGACCCTGTGTTTCTACGAAACACATGTCTAAGAACTAGAGAAGTTAAAAGTAAACAGAATATAGTATGAGGACCAACCCCTCTGTCCTAATGGACACTGGACAACATACAATACTCTGTACAAGTCCGCTGAGTCTAACAACTCTTTCACTGTGTGTCGTAGGTTGAAAACTGTACTTATGGTTAAGAAGAATTACACTGCTGTTTAATGCTCCTTACCTAACCATCCACTGATATAGGTAAATGTCATCGACATAATATCAAAAGGTATATCTCTCTCTATGAAAATAGACGTACAGATATATCAATTTGAAATTGGTGCACAACAGCGGATATTCAAAACCAAATATTTGCCGACCGGCAAACAACCCAGATGATCTCCTCAAATATCACCGATTACAACGAATCCCGATATAATGAGGATGATTACCCTATTCCCAATAACATACTCCCACTCAACATCTGTAAAACCATACAGATGTGAGAATCAAACCTGGTAAATACATACCCTGGAGCAAGTGTCCAATCGGGAAATCAGTTTTCTTTTAACAGTACACAGATGAACTGAAACATTGAAATGTTTCGATGGGGTATCCTGGTATTCCTAGTAATGCCTCTACCATTATCCAGATTCACAACTATAACCGTATAATTCTTTGCCACCTCTCCAATTCCCTTTATATGTCTTTAGTCATTACCTTCTGCACACCCCTTAGGCCAAATGGTTTTCTTCCTTCCCTACCGTTCGGCACCAGCCTATGGTTTGGAAGAAGACTATCCAATAAGCATAATGGGTGTACTGTCCTAGTCCTAGGAGCACTCGCAAAGCGAGAGAAGGTGAAGATAAAAGACAACCGAATAAACTGTATTCCTATTTCTCCTGGACCATAATCCATCCCCGAACTGGAACAAGTTCCTTTCGAGTTCGTATATAACCATACGATGGAGTATCCAATAAACTGTGGATCTTCATAGTGATACGGAGTGTCCTGGAGAAATACAAAGGTGATTTAGGATTGGCGAAGAAATACTTGGTTTGGTCGTGAATATCAGTCGCACTTTACTTTGCCCTCTTACTAATCCCTTGCTTTGTCTTAATCTTAATACCTTCTGCACACCGTTTAGGCTAATTGGTTTTCTTCATTCCCTACCGGTCGGCACCAGCCTAAGGTTTGGAAGAAGACTATCCAATTTGCGTAATAGGTGTACTATCTCCTAAACCAAGGAGTACTCACAACTTGAGAGAAGGTAAAAGGGAAAAGACAACTGAATAATCCTATCCGTTTTCTCCAGAACCGGAAACCATCCTCGAATTCCTTCGAGTTCGTATCTAACCATACGATGGTTTTTTCCAATGGAAGTCGACGTTCGTAGTAATGCGGGGTGTCCTGGAGAAAAGGGTAAAAGTAGGAGTGGCAATGAGGTCTGCAACTCTGACAATCCAAAAGCCAGTGTTAAGAAAGTTCGGTCAACTTGGTCAATGAGTCATAGTCCAGGGTCGGGTCAATGGTCGCTGCCAAAGAGAGAGAGAAAAGAAACACTCAGCGTGCACTCTAACCTGGATCAGAATGGTTATCACTTTATCTAATCAGGAAACCTCCCACTGTACCCCAAATTCTCCTCCAAACCTTAAAGAAGAATTAGTCGGGGTCACCCGAGGAGTAAACTAACTCATCAGTGGGAATCAGGATCCAACTATCATCGCATGATAACTTGACGGAATCCACTCAAGTCACCACACTCCAGAAGGTATGCGCATGCCTGGCAAGTTTCAGTTCTTTTGAAACTCCTGATGTATGTTTTTACCCCTAGGACTCAAGTGACCTTGACGGAGTCAACAAATCAAAGAGTCCTAGTCAAGTTCAACCCGTCATTATCTGGATTGCATTAAACCCACCCGTACGTGCCCTTGACGGAGTCAACAAGGCCGCACGACTGTCCTAACCAATCCCATTTATGCAACAAACAAGCACCACTTAGCTACCGTACACTACGCCTTGACGGAGTCAACAAACGCATCACGAATACTAAATAATACCCATAAGAAATGACGGAGGGCTACGAATGGTTTTTGGCGAAAAACCTTTAACGTAAAGAACTTGATATCGTTGAAGGAACTGCATAGCCTTTTATAAAAATATAGTGACGAAAACCTTTGCTAAAGAGGTCACTCCCGGTGAAGGGATCTCGGCTCTTTCCCCGTAGAATGAGGTGCAGGATATTCCAACTGAATACCACGATGCAAAGCAAAAGCAATCGGCTATAGTGAAGTTAATACCCTGACGCAAACTTCTGTCCAAGGGGTCACTCCCGGTGAAGGGATCTCGGCCCTTGCCTCGTCGACTGAGGAGCAGGATATTCCAAATGAATACCACGATGCAAAACAAAAGTGAACGTCCTTGCAATAACAGCTTTTTGAAAAATGTTCCAACAACATCAGAATAGGTTTGTTTATCTTGCATTGATCCGAATCAACGCAGTCCTATCAATTGATCACACCACAAAGAACGAAAATATACTGATGTACGTATATGCCATCCGCATTCGCCACTGGGTCCCGTCATCACCCGTTAGGTTACTTAACTAACGACAGAGCGGGGACTGGACTAGCGCGGATGCAAAACATATACAACATCTACTAATATATATACCAATATATTATATTTCGCTCAAGGCGTGATAAAATGCAACATCACAGAAATGTACAGCATCACAGAACAATACAGATATCTGGAAGCCCCGGGTTTCACAGAGCCGCTGCTGAAACCCGACGTTCCCCTGGTCGTGTGGATAGCCTGTGCAATGAAATCCTAGACCCCTACGGGCGCGGCAAGTCACCCGCCAAAACCTGAAGCGAGGCAGCCCCCTTCAGCACCGTGAATGGACCACCCAGCACTTCATGGAATCCGGTAACTTGGGCACCCCTCCTGGGTCAACCTGTACCCCCTACGAGTGCGGCGAATAGCCCGCCAATCCTAGAGTGAAGCCCCCTCCGTCTCAATGCCATGAGATGCGGGCCCGTTGCCCTCTAGAACCCGGCTATCCGTACACCCCTCCGCGGGGTAATCCTAGTACAGAAAGTAAAATATACATACACCGGGTACATCGACCGCAACCAGGTCGTGCCCCAAAAAGAATAATACAAACAGGCAGTGACGGCAGTCCACATGTCAGACGCTCGCCCAGCAATATCAAATGTACATAATACAACAAAACAGTACTAGCATTGCATCCAGGCTATCCCCCACGACCGATCCGCAACAACACAGCATAAACATAGAACATCAACGTGAAAGTCACGTTCGCAAATCCGTCTAACCGGGCTATAACGGTTAGACAGGATTTACAGATCAAGTGACATTCACGGTCGTAGATATAATGTAAATACTGTGAAATAATGTGTTTAAAATATCCGATCGATCAAACAATTAACAAGTGAGCCCCCAAGCAATACTGTAGCAGTCACAGAAAATCTGGGCCCAAATTTAATATCCCAAAACCCACAAAATCAGCCCACAAGCCCACTGTAAAAATTGGACACAGTGAGGACAGCAAAGTGCGGCGGAACCGCGGCCCAAGGGGGGTTTGGCCGCGGTTCCGCGCTTCATCCATCGACTGAGTGTGTCGAATTTTAAAGAGGTCTTAGAATTTCCAGTACATTAGTTTTATACAACCGGAAAAATTTTTAGACACCAAAAAATTTCGACAGAAAACTGATGTGAACAAAAATGAGGTTTTTGGAATTTTGGTCGATCGGATAAGCAAAACGCATTAGAACAAGCTAGGTAAGGTGAATGGCGTGGCTCTGATACCATGTTGCGCCACGGCAGCGCCCCGGCCGTCTGTCCGAGGCCAAAATGCGGAATCAAAAATTTCCTTACTTGGAAACCGGCGCTACCGCGGACAATGAAAACCCGGATCGTGACCATTAACCTAATGCTAGCTAACAAGAGATGGGAAGAGAAGTATACCGAGTGATCCGAGTCCTCCGGTCTTCTAGTCACCGTCCCGATCTCCCGCGGAAAGTATTGACTCCATATCGTCGCCTCCTCGCCGGAAGGGCACCACATCGTCTGCATCTTTTACGGGCTCCCACCTCAATACCGAGGCAACTCGGGCACGAAGCTGGCTAGTCGACGTGCCCAAGGTGTGCTGTAGAATGTAGTGTAGATGATGCTTGTCTCTTTGGGGTTATGTTGCCTTGATGGAGGAAACTAGATAAGGAAAAATGGTGCTTGCATTTTTCCTAGCATGAAATGAGATCAAGAAAAATCCCTCAAGCTCAAAATGAAACTCTCTTTTCTTCTTCTCTTTTCTTCTTCTCTCAAGTGAGTTCTACCATGTTCAAAATGAGAATAGTGGAGGAGGGAATACAAAACCACAACCATAGAAGGAAGGTAATGGTAGTAAAAGCAAGTGGTGACTATATCCAAACATTATCATCACAATCTCACATCAACCATTCTTATCAATTCTAATCACATAAAGCAAATGAAAAGACTTAGAAAGGATCTCATCATGAGAAACTATCATGATGCTACCAATATGCAAGATACCCCCTCCACAAATGTTATTTGCAAACTTGCAAATAACCCCCTCCATCGGAAAAGTCCGGCCGGGAAAGAACAAAGGAAAACCGGCCGGAACGAAATGCAAACTGGCAACTCCAGAAAACTGGTCCCATAATAAATTACAGGAAAACCCCGATACTGTGCATACACACCCGCATCTGTATTCCGTCCGGATACAAATGCAATGAGACAAAATCTACACTGTACTAAACTAGGACCGGCTTAAGCCAAAGCCGTCTAGTAAAAACCGTTCGATCCTGATCCGTGCAATACCGCACGTATCAGATCGAACCCTGCCATATCTCCATACGGCCTCTAGTACTAACCGTCCGATCCTGATCCGTGCAATACCGCACGTATCTGATCGGACCCTGCCATATCTCCATACGGCCTCTACAGCGTTTCGCCCGAAAGCTTGAGTAACTGAATGTGTGGTGGACTCTAAAGACTCGTCAATACTATGGCTGTGGATTTAACCACTGGCACGTCAGAGGTATAAGCCAATACGTGACGGGCCACCAGCTATTGACCAAAAGGGACGTCGATGAGCGAACTCATCCTGACACCCTACTGAGCCTGTCAGTGACAATATCCGTACAGTCCGGTCCGTTCGTCTATGAGCATCGCATGTCGGGCCTAGGGGGTTGGTAAAAGTCAGACCCCCAAAAGCGTTACAAGTCGTGTTGGAGTGTAGCCCAGAACGCCCTGAGATACTACTGGAATACCTACCAGTAAATCTCCTGCCTCGGCCGAGGGCTTTGCGTAATGGCTCTCCTAGACACAGCGCGACCTCACCCCCAATACCGAGAGAGACGAACCCCTGAAGATCCGCTCACTGCCTCCATGTGGCTCGGGACTGTACCCAACTAAAACCTGTTTGCACGACTCCTTTGAGCCGTGGTAGGGTAGTAATCAAAGTACAGTGGGAACTCACACGAGACAAATGACGATCCCCAGGTCAATGAACTAACCTGTACACATGTCACCAGGGAACTGCTATCTGACGTCTGGTATAATCCCAACTGACAGGTTCCCGGCGAGTCCTGTCCGGTGTACTCATAACCCAATGAGCACCTGTATACATCTTAGGTGAACCAACTGACACCAGTGGCTTGTGAGACCGGCCACCACCCTTCGTCGGGGTCTCGACTGTATACACTAGTCTACTCTGGAGAATCGATGCCCAGTCTCGAAACTCCCACGACTAGGGACTTTTAAGGATATGCTTATAGACCACCAGCTCTCACGTATATGATCGCCATCATACTGCAGGTAGTCAAGCAAGAATCCTAGGGGCTCTATCAATATGTAATAGCGACATGTCAGGTCACCTAAAGCAGTACACGATGATAAAGATAAACCAGATAGCATACTATCATCTCGAGTAAGACTGTCCTACTGGGACAGGTCCTCCCTCAATCATTGCAATCACGTGCCTGTGATCCAATAATTGACTCTGAGGGCACTATCTCCAACAACCTAGGCCCAAAAACAAAAGACAATGATGATTTAATGCGAACGGAGATATAACCGGTAGTTCAATTATTTTTTTGGATATAAGACGTGTTTAGTGGATTAGGTGTGTAGTCATTCCAATCAAGATTCTGATGGGTTATTCTTAGAATTAGTTCCAATTAAGGTGTCAATAATATCCCTTCATATCCACCTCTCTTTATAAACTAGTCTTGATATTACTTATTTCAGAACAAACTTATTTGATTCTCAGAAAATAGTTTATCCAAAAAAAATTTCAGACATAATAGACTTGTCATCTAATTCTCAAAACTCACGACACGTGTATTGTGATATAAAGACATATATCAGCATTAGTTAACATCAAAGGAGAGTTATTTTTCAGGTTTTCAAAATCTAAAAATAGGATTTAGTTGTTCCTATCTTATTAAAAAAAACCGTCGAAATATTGAATCTAAGTTCTCCCACTAGCTAACTTGACGACAAAGTTTTTATATTTTCTAGAAAATTTTCTGATTTTTATTGGGTTTTAAGTAAGTATGCAAATGCAGAATATACAAATGAATGCGAAGGTAGAAAGCTTACCCAGCACACCCCCAAACTTAAACTTGACAGTGCCCTCACTGTCAGGCTATACTAAGAGGGTCAAAATTGTCGGTGCCTCCCCAAAAACAAATTCTATACAAAAATAAAAACCAAAAAATATGTACACCAAAAGGTCCCCCCCCAAACTCAAGTAAAACATTGTTTCCACTATTAAGCGTTGAAGTTCAGGATTAGGAGGGAAAGAGAACAGTATCAATCTACACAAGGCCTTACATAGGCCAAAAGTGAGCACCAACCATTCAAAAATCTTATCGCTATTATGTGCAGGTTGGTGAAAGAATACGGTGAGGAAAGAAATGGAGAATACGCGAGACCGTATGGAGGTAGAAGTAGTATACGGTCTCGGTGGAGGAGGAGATTGGCGGAAGGGAGAAAGAAATAGAATACAAACTTGAGGTGAAAATGGAGTGAATAAATTAGCACAATTTATAATGATCGATGTGTAAGAAGCGTTTGTGCTAATGTATTAACCCGTCGAGAAATGGTGTCAAATCCCTCAAGATTCGTGAGAAATGGGTACGCCGAACTTGGTAAACCAGACTCAAGAAATGAAAGTGATACGGTTTCTTGCGCTGTCGGAACAATGGAAAGGATGGAGGGGAGTGCTTGAGGAAGGTTATCGGTTACAGGTTAAGGAGGTTGTACACAGTAAATGAAAGGGATAGGATGAATTGGAAAATCTGACTCATCATCTAGAACTGTTTCATCCTCAAAAATATCCTCAAAATTCTCCTCAAAGTTAACCCTATCCATGCATATTTCATCAAAATCAAGACGCATATGAAGTTTGGGAAAAACAGTTAATGACTCGGGATGATGAATTGGAGAGAAAAACTCATCCAAATCTACAGGTTCATTATCCAAAATATTAACAGCGTCAATATCCTCAATCAAGTGAAAATCAATATTCTCAGACACCTCATCAAAAGCATGGACTTCAATCGATTCTGGTTCTAAGATGGAGGTGTAGAGGTCAAAAGGTTTAGGACTGGTTTCACTTGGAACGGACCCTTCACAATCAGGTAAATCAAATACTACAAAGTCGCACAACTCATTCACCCTTCTATCTTCAATTGGTGAATCGTTTGGAACATTAGATAGACATTCAAAACCGGAGTCGTGTGATTCAAGTTGAAACAGGTACGTTCGATTTGGAAGGGTATACAACTCACTCTCTCCACTCAAATTCTCAACCTGTCCAACCGCCTCTTCATACATTTGAAAATTTGGAGCTAGTTGGAAACTAGCTACCGGGTCACTAGGTTGTATGAGGGAAGCCATGGAAGCATTCAAATCCATCATATGTTGGCATGACGCTACCCTAAAGGCTTACAACGACTGTTCCAGACTAGACATAGGTTGTGAAGGGGTTTCAGTAAAAGATTCGAAGTTGTTTTGATACTGGAAACTCCCAAAAGGCTGGTCAGAAGCAATGTCTAGGGCAGGTGCAAAAGTTGGGTTGGACTCGTAGGAATTGAATGGTTGGACAGGGTGATGATCAACATTTAGATACGAAGGTGAATGGAATTGTTGATCAAAAGAATTGGAAGTGGTGAAAGGAGTGAAAGATCGGCTACGAGATTGTTCAATACGTTCAGCGATGGACAATGGACGACTCACAAAAGGGATATCAATATAAGAGGGTGGTGAAGGTTGAAACGGTTGATACAAAGTGGATTGTGGAGTGCAAGTGTTTGTCCTAGACGCGTCTATGTGATCTTTCAATGAAATTTTAGGCATGGAGGGGTCGTTTGCCATTCGGCCAAAGCAAGAACCGTAGGAAGTTATGTCTGGTTGTGGGTACCAAAGTTCGGCAAGAGTTTTTCGAGGTGGGGTACCCATATTACGAAGAGAGAAAGAAAGAAAGGAAGTGAAAAGGAGGGGGAAAAGAATGTGATTTTTTATTTATTTATTTATTTTTGTCAGTTATTAACAAAAGAATGAAATATACACACAAAAAGAATCTGGACCAAAAACAATCACGACACAAAAATACCACACACCTAATCGTTCTAGGGTTCACCTAGGTCAACTAGACCTGCTCAAGGACTTGGTTGTCGCGGTAAAACTGTGTCGAGAAACAGGCTCAAGATATACGGATTACGAGGCCAGGTTAGTGCAAAGATAAGGGGAGGTTTTCCGACGCTTTTGCGAAGGTCCTTAATTAAATAACCCTTTCTCTTTTGGCGGTTTCGCCGTTAACACTTTCCTAGACACCGCGTAAACAATATACCGTTAAGCGGTATTCTAAACACAGTTAAACTCTCCTAGTGAGCACGAAGTCTTTAAAGTCTTAAAGTCTAGTTTCTTTTAAAATTTGTGCGGGTAAGCGTTATGCTCAGTTTCATGATTTGTGGGCCACGGAAAAAGGTGATGAAATCCTTTATCGTATGTTGTGGGGTTCGCTTGCCCTTAAATCCGTATTAATGTATGCAATGCGCAATTCAATGAAAAAAAAATTTATTCAAAGAATCAAACAATCGTTTTTTAGTTTAAGCTGGCACAGTAACAAATACGGGTTAGTCAAATTTTTTTTTGGCGTTTGCTAGCGAACTTGCAAAGAGTCCTGCAAAGATATTATATGGGAAGCGTCGGATTGGAGAAGAAGGTGTTAGTAAAGTATGTACCGTTAAGTTGTGGGTTAAGAAACCCCCGTTGAATCGAATCCGGTAAACTTGAAAAGTTCGCTTGCGCGGGTCAAACTACCCGGATCTTTGGCACTGTACTTCGTAATCACCCAACTTTGAACGTACATTTTGCTCCCCATAATCGCTGTTCGCAATTCCGCAAAATCTACAAATGTCGAAAAAATGGATATTAGTGCGGAAAAACAATACGAATGCCCAAATACCTGCACACTAAAAATTATAAAAAATAAACAATACAAATAGGACAAAACCAGAACACTTGAGCACAGAAGAAAGTATTGGAGCAAATGGAAGGCAACTTGGCCGACGACGCCTGATTATTGAGGGTTCTCGCCGGATTATTTTGGGAATCTTGGCTCCAAAATTCTTCAGGTGTTTCAGTATTCCACTAGTGCCTCATTGGTATTGTTTATCTTTTTATTTTAGTTACAGAGTGAAAGCAGGTATAAATTCCAGAGTGCAAAATGGTTAGTTTAGTTAGTTTTTTTTGTTTTGGTTTTGAAATTTTTGATTTTTATGTTTGTTTTTAAGAAAATTGTTAGATGGATATTCACAAGAATAACCCGAAATCACAAAAACAAAAACGTTACCGTCTCCCCGGCAACGGCGCCATTTGATCGCACGCCAAAAGCGTGTCGGATATTTAAAAGTTCTAAAGTTTAACCGCGATCAGGACGGTGTCGCTTTGCAGCTAGCCGTGATGAGCACGGGTCGATCCATAGGGAGATGGTAAGTTTTACGTTCTTATTCTAACGAGTTAACAACGTGGCGGATTTGTTCGTTATCTAACCTATGTGTTATATTCAAGTATAAGGCTTGTTAGGAAACAATAGGATACTGTAAGTTAATGGATTCCGTATTCAAGTACTTCGAGCCGAACTCAACCAATGATGCTAGAACAATCGGCAACAACGTGGATTAGGGGACTTAAGCACGGTATTCATAGAATCCGGCTTATTGACCCTTGTCCTTCCGTTTTTGTCTCTTGCTTTCGCCTCAGGCCAAACCGAATGCAACCGGTCATGGTTAGGAATCACCTTTATCTTGGTAGGGTAGGGTGCCTAACGGAGCGTTTGCGTAAGATTTGGGCAGAGTTTCAAATGGGAAAATACAGGAAAAGGAAATGTGGAGCGAAATGTTAACTTACAAAATCTTTCTCTTTTCCTAACAACAATATTCACACCAACATTCACAAAACAACAAAGAGGAAAAAAGAAAATCTACAAAGAAAAGAAAAGACTACAAACAAGTAATTAAATGACATGGTATTAAATTGCAAGCAATAAAACAAAAGAATGAAAATGCATGTAAGTAAAAGAGCGAGTAAGAAAGACTAAGAACAATAGAACCCAAAACAAGACATGGGTTCAATAACCAAATCTTAAACTTGCAAGCTCAATGAAAAGGTTGCAAGATCAAGAAGTGGCAAAGAACACATGGTGAATGAAGGCACAAAAGAGATCTTTATTAATCATCAAGAACGATACAACCCCTTGAGATCAATAACCAACCCTTAAAATTTCAAGCTCAATGAAGAGGTTGAAGGATCAAGAGAAGGTTATGACTTCAAGGGGACTAATCTATTTACAAGAAAAGAAAAAAGTAAACTTGGACAAAGAATGACAATCCAAGACTAAAGAATTACTCTTGAACCTTTGCCCACTGCCTGCTTTTATAGGCTCCAAAGAATGGAGGGAAATTCGAATTTTTAAATCAACACAAAATCTTTAGCATTGAATGCACATTACTTCATGTCCATTTGTGCCTTGATTCTTGTCTTCCCCATCATGGTCCATGCTGATTTGTCTATTTGAATTTGATTTGCACTCAGTTTTGGAAGGAAATTTGAATCTTCAAATCACACACATAATCTTCACCATTAAATGCTCATTACTCTTTTCCCACATGTGGCTTGATTCATGGCTGCCCCATTATGGCTCATGCTGATTTGTTTGATTCCTTTTGATTTGAACACATGCTTTGTAGTCTTGAATGCATATAAAATCATATGCATATAAAATCATTTCCTTGAATGCATATAAAATCATATCCACATGTGCTTAAAAGTCTTGTGTACACACTTGTTGTGTTGGACCATTTAGATAAAAAAAATGTGTACACAACTTGTTGCGTAAAGGAACTCCTGAAGTATTGGTCGGTTTGTGTTTATGGTCGTAGTGTCTTTCCTCAAGTGATATATCCATGCTTTTGGATGCAGTTCCAGTATTTTGTCATGGATACCTGTAATCTGTAATTATGAGTAGACACTGGTTATTAATACCGATAAATACAACAAATAGAAAATGAATGGGCGGTTTTAGAATGCAGTTTTCTGATATGAACAATACCTAATGGGTTAGCTAATTGTAAACTGCAAAACTCTCCTGGGAGAAACTATTGCCTACAGAGGGATCGGGATCCAACCATCATATGGAAGGTATGCAATCTCATTGCAAATTTCAACTATTGAAATTCCCGATGTGGTTTTTACCCCTAGTACCTATGACCTTAACTATGGTCAACAAATCATAAGTGCTAGTCAAGTTCTACCGGTCATTTCTTGATTAATTAGACCCACTCATATGACCCTTAACTATGGTCAACAAAGTCGCATGAATGTCCTAATTAATCTGCATCATATGCAGTATGGGAAGACATCACTTATCCACCGTACACTACGCCTTAACTATAGTCAACAAACGTAGCACGAATACTAAGTACTCTACTTCCTAAAATGACGGAGGGTTCCGGATGATTTTTAAGAAAATTTTTAATGCTTTGAATTTGATATCGTCGTAGAATCAAATGGTTTTCAAACGGAGTGGCTTGAGCTCCGCTATTTTGAAATACAAATTTTCATAAAGAGCCGAGTGGTTTTCATATCCGATTCTACAACATCTTTGTAGGTTTATTTTCTTTACATTAATCATATTAATGTAGTCCCATCATTTAGGTCTTTAAGCCAATCACAGAAAAGAAACGAAAATACAACGTACGCTTATGCCGTCCGCATTCGCCGCAATGTTCCGTTATGCACCGTTAGGTTACTTAACTAACGCCATACCGGGACGGGACTAGCGCGGGTGTAAAACATAAGCAACATCTACTATATATCATATATATAATATATCATTCGTCTCAGATGTCACATCACAGAATACAGGCAGCAGAAACAAACAAATGATAATACAGGATATACTAGGACGTCCGTATTTAGTATTTAGCCAACCAATAGAAAATACGGATTCCACAGTCGCGATGAATAGCCAAGCCCACACCCATAGACCTCTACGAGAGCGGCAAGCGACCCTACAAATTCTGGAGTTTAGGAGACCCGCTCTCGACTCCTCGAGATGGCCTCCCACTGAACCCCAGAACCCGGTCACTTGTGCTCCCCTCCTTGGGTCTATCCTAATGCGGAAAAGTAAATAATATACAACACTGGTGACATAAACCTCAACCCGGAAGTGCCCCAAATAAAAGAATATTACATTACATTTGAATTTTACATGAATGAAAAGAAAACTCTCATCTCACATGAAAAAAAACCCGGCTATTCAATCGCGACAATCCTGCACATCATATATCAGCAACACATAATATCATATATCATCAACGTAAGTAAGTATGCGTACCCCGTTTGTCGTTGATGTATAGCAACGAAACCGGCGATATGCGACATACTACACTTACGGTCACAGAAAAGAAAGTGTAAAACTACAACATTTGGAATCCACAATCATTTTAGACATCGCAAATCCGAAATATCACATACTTCGCATTTCATGCCTAACTATATGAATTCCACATATTGTATCACATTAGAGATAAATAGACAGTATTAAACTTTCCGATCGAATAATCAAATACCCAAGATTTCCTTAATAGCTCAACACTTGAGCGGAGTTCAAAAATCCCGGAACATGCCACAGTAGCAGCGGTCCAGCCGTAGAAGGGTCAAGCCAACGCCTCAAATGTGGAACGCCGTACTTCCCCAAACACTAAGGTTTAGAGGCAGTCAGACGGTCACATAATCGAGTTAAGGTTTGTGTTTTTTCTAGAGGGTCCACCACGTTAATTGCATGTATTTCCGAAAGATTTAAACTCGAGAAAAATTCAACACTTGAAATTTTTTCGTGCCGGGAAAAAGTGAGTTAATAATATCCGTTCGAACTTTTTAATACTTTCTAATTTACCAGAAACAGCACGAAATTAAATATTCCGATCGAATCAACGAATCCAAAATAATCCCCAGAACACTCAACACTTGAGTCAGACTAAAAATACCCAAAAATATGTATAAGTACACAATAACATTACTGTATAAAAAGTAGGCCATATCTCTTCTGTAATGCCGCAGATCCGCGGCCCAAGCGAGGTATGTCCGTGTTTCCGCGGCGGTATGTATGTATCATGGATTCGGTTTTTACAGTATTGCTTAGATTTGCCTGCTGAATTTTTTAAGTATTTTTAATTCTGAAAAAACACAGTTTTAAAAAAATGTACAGAGAAGGGTTAAAATGCGTATTTTTTGGTTCGATCGGAGTTTTAACTTCGCCTAAACGTCGCCTAAGGCTCTAGCTTGGCTCTGATACCATGAAGGGTTTCCTACAGCACCACTACAAGGGTTTGGAGGCAACACACATGCCATATTTAAAATTTACATGGTGCTAAAGAAACTATCTTAAGGATCATGCTAGAAAAATTAGGGCAACTAAACTTTAACACAAACACAAGTAGAAAAATCTAGGGTTTTGAGAATAGAAACTTTGTAGCTCCCTACGCTAGACTCCTTGGCTACTTGAGGGTTGGAAAAAAGGTCCGCTTGAGATCCTCTAGGTCCACAACGATCCACCCGGAGTCTTCTTTGTCCAAGCTTGAAACTTCACTAGATCAAGATAAGAAATGGAAGATAACACTCTACACTAATGGGCAAGACTTGTGTAGAATGGTGTTGGGGTTGGTTTTCTCACTTCAAAATCCTAACTTGGTAACTCTTTTGCTCACTTGAAAAAACTAGAGAGCAAGAGAGAAAGGTGGAAGAAGATGATGGCTTATAAAACTCAAGATAATGATAAGCTAGTGAATAAAATGAGAAAATGAAAAAATATATATTTTCACTCTCTCATTCTCAACCATGGTTATAAAATATCTAGAAATTTTAGTTTGGAACAAAAATGACCATGGAAAATGAATCATGGTTAAAACCAAGGGTTACTGCAAGAATATAAAATTAAACCATGATAATCAATTTCCATTTCCATTTTTCTTTTTCCAAAAATTAATATCCATATATTTTACAAATGGTGTGAGTCTTATATTGCCACCATCCACTATATCAACAACCATGATAACATTATGTATGCATGTATGTGTGCATGCACATCCTATGTGCATGAATGAGAATAGTGAATACATGCATGCATACAAAAAGACAAGAAAGGATTTCAAGTGAGAAAATAATGGTCAATGATAAATCAACACTTGATTTAGCAACCCGGTCATATCACATACGGCCTGACCAAAAGCAAACAGAAAGATTAATATATGGTATCTCATACACGCATTTTGACCTGGTCCACGCGCATATCTCATATGCGCACCACATCATTTCGCCTGGACTAGGCAACTCCATTTTGGGACTCTAAGACTCGTCAATACGCCGGCAGTGGGCGATGATCATATCAAGCACCTCCAAGCCGCAAGCGGTCCGCGAAACGTAACGACCACCCGGGCATTGAGCGATCAGAAGAAAAACAAGCGAAGCTGTCACAACTCCCGTCGAACCAACCGGAAACATTACCGTACAGTCCGGTCTCTTCGTCATATATGCTGCATATCGAGTCTGGGGATGGTAACGTCGACCCTAACAACTCAATAAGTCATGCCGATGAATGGTCTATAATAGATCGAGAAACTACTGATAACACTAATCAGTAAATCTCAACAGCCCTGGCCAGGGACTTACTGATATAGCCAGTCGAGCACAGCGCAGCATCAACTCCCAATACCGGGAGAGACGAAACCCCTCCTATTTCTCATCGCCTTCGTGTGTCTCGGGACAGTACCCAACGGCCACCTATTTGCACGACTCAGTAGAGCCGTGGTAGGGTGGTAATCAAAGTACAGTGGGAGAACATACAAGACTCTATGACGATCTCGGGTCTACAGACTAACCTGCACCAGTGTCACCTGAGAACTGCTATCCGACGATAGATATAATTCCATATAGGAGTTCTCGGTGAGTCCGTCTAGTGTACCTAGTCACCACTGAGCACCCGTATACGATCTCGATGTCAAATATCGATGAATGTGGGAACATCCATCGCCCATCATATGGGTCTAGTTTCATATACGCTAGTCTACTCTGGTATATCGATGCCCCGTCTCGATATACCTACGACTAGGGACATTTCAGGATATGTTTAAAAACTACAGAAGTCCCACTAGTATGATCTCCATCATAATCACAGTAGTCAAGCCAATATCCTCAGGGCTTTATCAATATGTGTGAATGAATAAAAGCATGATCAAATCAACATGTCAGATAAAGAAGAACCAGATAGCATACTATTGTTGGAGATAGTGCCCTCAGAGTCAATTATTGGATCACAGGCACGTGATTGCAATGATTGAGGGAGGACCTATCCCGGTAGGACAGTCTTACTCGAGATGATAGTATGCTATTTGGTTTACCTTTATCATCGTGTACTGCTTTAGGTGACCTGACATGTCGCTATTACACGTTGATAGAGCCCCTAGGATTCTTGCTTGACTACCAACAGTATGATGGCGATCATATACGTGGGAGCTGGTAGTCTATAAGCACATCCTTAAAAGGTCCCTAGTCGTAGGAGTTTCGAGACAGGGCATCGATACTCCATTAGTAGACTAGTGTATACAGTCGAGACCCCGACGAGGGGCGGTGGCCGGTCTCACAAGCCACTGGTGTCAGTTGGTTCACCTAAGATGTATACAGGTGCTCATTAGGTTATGAGTACACCGGACAGGACTCACCGGGAACCTGCTAGTTGGTCTTATACCAGACGTCAGATAGCAGTTCCCTGGTGACATGTGTACAGGTTAGTTCATCGACCTGAGATCGTCATTTGTCTCGTGTGAGTTCCCACTGTGCTTTGATTACTACCCTACCACGGCTTAAAGGAGTCGTGCAAACAGGTTTTAGTTGGGTACAGTCCCGAGCCATATGGAGGCGGTGAGCGGATCTGCAGGGGTTCGTCTCTCCCGGTATTGGGGGTGAGGTCGCGCTGTGTCTAGGAGAGCCATTACACAAAGCCCTCGGCCGAGGCAGGAGATTTACTGGTAGGTATTCCAGTAGTATCTCAGGGTGTTCTGGGCTACGCTCCGACACGACTTGTACCGCTTTTGGGGGTCTGACTTTTACCAACCCCCTAGGCCCGACATGCGATACTCATAGACGAACGGACCGGACTGTACGGATATTGTCACTGACAGGCTCAGTAGGGTGTCAGGATGAGTTCGCTCATCGACGTCCCTTTTAGTCAATAGCTGGTGGCCCGTTACGTATTGGCTTATACCTCTGACGTGCTAGTGGTTAAATCCACAGCCATAGTATTGACGAGTCTTTAGAGTCCACCACACTTTCAGTTACTCAGCTTTCGGGCGAAACGCTGTAGAGGCCGTATGGAGATATGGCAGGGTCCGATCAGATACGTACGGTATTGCACGGATCAGGATCGGACAGTTTTGTACTTGTGGCCGTATGGTTATATGGCAGCGTTCGATCAGATACGTGCGGTATTGCACGGATCAGGATCGGACGGATATTACTAGCCGGCTTTGGTTTAAGCCGGATCCTAGTATAGTACAGTGTAGATTTTGTCTCATTGCATTTGTATCCGGACGGAATACAGATGCGGGTGTGTATGCACAGTATGGGGGTTTTCCTGTAATTTATTACGGGACCAGTTTTCTGGAGTTGCCAGTTTGCATTCCGTTCCGGCCGGTTTTCGTTTGTTCTTTCCCGGCCGGACTTTTCCGATGGAGGGGGTTATTTGCAATTGTGCAAATAACATTTGTGAAGGGGGTTTCTTGCAATTGTGGGATTATGATATCTTTCATCCATCACTTGCTTTAATTAAGACATGAGAGGGTATGGGTTTAATAGTGTTTAGCATGGTTGATGTTTTCTTGTCTTTGGATATGGTCACCCTCTTCATTGCTCCTACCATCACCTCCCTTCATGCTATATATCCTTTCCCTCCACCATTCTTCTCACTTGATGAAAATGGTTGAAAAAACATTTGAGAGAGAAAGAAAAGAATGAGAGAGTTCATCTTTGATTTGTGAGGAATTCTTCATCTCTTTCTTCTTCTTGTTTTGGAAAAATGAAAGCACCATTTTTCCTAACCCCATTCCTCCATCAAGGCAACTACAAACCCCAAATGAGACTAGCATCATCTACACTACATTCTACTGCAAATCTTGAGCATGTCGAGTTGCCGGCTTCATGCCCGAGTTGCCTCGGTATCGAGGCGGGAGCCCGTAAAAGAAGAAGGCGATGTGGTGCCCTTTCCGGCGAGGAGGCGACGATGTGGAGGCAACACTTTCCGCGGGAGATCGGGACGATGACGAGAAGACCGGAGGACTTGGATCACTCGGTATACTTATCTTCCCATCTCTTGATAGCTAGTTTAGGTTAATGGTTACGATCTGGGTTTTTCATTGTCCGCGGTAGCGCCGGTTTCCGAGCAAGGAAAAAAATTTTGATTCCGCATTTTGGCCTCGAGTACGAGGCCGGGGCGCTGCCGTGGCGCAACATGGTATCAGAGCCACGCCATTAACCTTACCTAGCTTGTTCTAATGTGTTTTGCTTATCCGATCGACCGAAATTCCAAAAACCGTATTTTTCCTTCACATCAGTTTCTGTTGAAATTTTTTGAAGTCTAAAAATTTTTCAGGTGGTCTCAGAATGATGTGCAGGGAGTTCTAAGAACTCTGGGAAAATTCGAGACAGTGATCACTCAACAGGAGCGCGGAAGCGCGGCAAGAACCCCCTTTGTACCGCCCTTCCGCCGCTGGTTGGTGGGGTCACTGCTTCGAATTTCTCCAGTGGGCTTTTGGGCTTATATTAGGGGTTTTGGAATATTAAAATTGGGCCCAGGTTTTCTGTGAGTGCTACAGTTTTGATTGGGGGCCCACTTGTTAAGGTTTGATCAATCGGAAAATTTTAAACACATTATTTCACAGTATTTGCATTATATCTGCGACCGTGAATGTCACTCGATCGGTAAATCCGGTCTAACTGCTATAGCCCGGTTAGACGGATTTGCGAACGTGATTTTTACGTTGATGTTCTATGTTTATGCTGTGATGTTGCGGATCGGTCGTGGGGGATAGCCTGGATGCTATGCTAGTACAGTTTTGGTGTATTATGTACATTTGATATTGCGGGGCGAGCGTCCGACATGTGGACTGCCGTCACTTCCTGTTTGTATTATTCTTTTGGGGCACGACCTGGTTGCGGTCGATGTACCCAGTGTATGTATATTTTACTTTCTGTACTAGGATTACCCCGCGGAGGGGTGCACGGATAGCCGGGTTCTAGAGGGCAACGGGCCCGCATCTCATGGCATTGAGACGGAGGGGGCTTCGCTCTAGGATTGGCGGGCTATTCGCCGCACTCGTAGAGGGTACAGGTTGACCCAGGAGGGGTGCCCAAGTTACCGGATTCCATGAAGTGCTGGGTGGTCCATTCACGGAGCTGAAGGGGGCTGCCTCGCTTCAGGTTTTGGCGGGTGACTTGCCGCGCCCGTAGGGGTCTAGGATTTCATTGCACAGGCTATCCACACGACCAGGGGAACGTCGGGTTTCATCAGCGGCTCTGTGAAACCCGGAGCTTCCAGATATCTGTATTGTTCTGTGATGTTGTACATTTCTGTGATGTTGCATTTTATCACGCCTTGAGTGAAATATAATATATTGGTATATATATATTAGTTGATGTTGTATATGTTTTACATCCGCGCTAGTCCAGTCCCCGCTCTGTCGTTAGTAAGCTAACCTAACGGGTGATGACGGGACCCAGTGGCGAATGCGGATGGCATATACGTACATTAGTATATTTTCGTTCTTTATTGGTGTGATCATATGATGGGACTGCATTGATTCGGATCAATGCAAGCTAAACAAACCTATTATGATGTTGTTGGAACACTTTTCAAAAAGCTGTTATTGCAAGGACGTTCACTTTTGTTTTGCATCGTGGTATTCATTTGGAATATCCTGCTCCTCAGTCGACGAGGCAAGGGCCGATATCCCTTCACCGGGAGTGACCCCTTGGACAGAAGTTTGCGTCAGGGCAATAACTTCACTATAGCCGATTACTTTTGCTTTGCATCGTGGTATTCAGTTGGAATATCCTGCACCTCATTCTACAGGGAAAGAGCCGAGATCCCTTCACCGGGAGTGACCTCTTTAGTAAAGGTTTTCGTCACTATATTTTATAAAAGGCTATGCAGTTCCTTCAACGATATCAAGTTCATTACGTTAAAAGTTTTTCGCCAAAAACTAGACGTAGCCCTCCGTCATTTCTTACAAGTATTACTTAGTATTCGTGCTGCGTTTGTTGACTGTGTCAAGGCGTAGTGTGCGGTAGCTAAGTAGTGATTGTTTGCAGCATATTAATGGGATTGGTTAGGACAGTCGTGCGGCCTTGTTGACTGTGTCAAGGGCTCGTACGGGTGGGTTTAATGCAATCCAGGATAATGACGGGTTGAACTTGACTAGGACTCTTTGATTTGTTGACTGTGTCAAGGTCACTTGGGTCCTAGGGGTAAAAATCACATCGGGAGTATCAAAAGAACTGAAACTTGCCAGGCATGCGCATACCTTCTGGAGTGTGGTGACTTGAGTGGATTCCGTCAAGTTATCATGCGATGATAGTTGGATCCCAATTCCACTGATGAGTTGGTTTACTCCTCGGGTGATCCCGACTAATTCTTCTTTCAGGTTTGGAGGAGAATTTGAGGTACGGTGGGAGGTTTCCAGATTAGACAAAGTGATAACCATTCTGATCTAGGTTAGAGTGCTCGCTGAGTGTTTCTTTTCTCTCTCTCTCTGGCAGCGACCATTGACCCGACCCTAAGACTATGACTCAGTAACCGAGTTGACCGAACCTTCTTAACACTGGCTTTTGGATTGTCAGAGTTGCAGACCTCATTGCCACTCCTACTTTTACCCTTTTCGCCAGGACACCCCGTATTACTGCGAACGTCCACTTCCATTGGACAAAACCATCGTATGGTTATATACGAACTCGAAGGACTTCGAGGATGGTTTCTGGTTCTGGAGAAAACAGATAGGACTATTCAGTTGTCTTTTCCTTTTACCTTCTCTCAGGTTGCGAGTACTCCTTGGTTTAGGAGATGGTACACCTATTACGCAAATTGGATAGTCTTCTTCCAAACCTTAGGCTGGTGCCGAACGGTAGGGAATGAAGAAAATCAATTAGCATAACGATGGTGTGCAGAAGGTATTAAGTTAAGACAAAGCAAGTGATTAGTAGGAGGGCAAAGTAAATTGCGACTGATATTCATGACCAAACCAAGTATTTCTTCGCCAATCCTAAATCACCTTTGTATTTCTCCAGGACACTCCGTATCACTACGAAGATCCACAGTTTATTGGATACTCCATCGTATGGTTATATACGAACTCGAAAGGAACTTGTTCCAGTTCGGGGATGGATTCTGGTTCAGGAGAAATAGGAATAAAGTACATTCAGGTGTCTTTTATCTTCACCTTCTCTCGCGATGCGAGTGCTCCTAGGATTAGGGCAGTACACCCTTTATGCTTGTTGGATAGTCTTCTTCCAAACCATAGGCTGGTGCCGAACAGTAGGGAAGGAAGAAAACCATTTGGCTTAAAGGGGTGTGCAGAAGGTAATGACTAAAGACATATAAAGGGATTTGGAAAGGTGGCAAAGAATTATACGGCTACAGTTGTGAATCTGGATAATGGAAGAGGCATTACTAGGAATACCAGGATACCCCGACGAAACATTTCAATGTTTCAGTTTCACCGTGTACTGTTAAAAGAAAACTGATTTCCCGATTAGACGCTTGCTCCAGGGTATGTATTTACCAGGTTGGATTCTCACATCTGTATGGTATTACAGATGCTGAGTGGGAGTAAGTTATTGGGAATTAGGTGACCATCCTCTTTATATCGGGATTCGTTGTAATTGGTGATATTTGAGGAAGCCACCTGGGTTGTTTGCCGGTCGGCAAATATTTGGTTTTGAATATCCGCTGTTGTGCACCAATTTCAAATTGATATATCTGTACGTCTATTTTCATAGAGTGAGATATACCTTTTTGATATTATGTCGATGACATTTACCTATATCAGTGGATGGTTAGGTAAGGAGCATTAAACAGCGGTGTAATTCTTCTTAACCATAAGTACAGTTTTCAACCTACGACGCACAGTGAAAGAGTTGTTAGACTCAGCGGACTTATACAGAGTATTGTATGTTGTCCAGTGTCCATTAGGACAGAGGGGTTGGTCCTCATACTATATTCTGTTTACTTTTAACTTCTCTAGTTCTCAGACATGTGTTTCGGAGGAAAACAGGGTCTAAGTTTTGAGGAGTTATAGGTATTTGAATAGAGTAGAGAACCAGGTATAGCAAGTATCGGGATTCTTCAAAGTTATCGAAGATGTAGATACTTGTGTATGGTGTTCAGTTGATAGTAATGATTAAGAGAAATTGCTTCTCTTTCAGGTTACTCATAATTAGAAGCATTCCTAAGTTGAGTAACGCTGATCGGCCTCCTTCCATTTAGTTGACATGCACTGGAGATAGCTGCATGATTTGAATCTGGTTCAATTGAATCAGTGCCTCTGGTTCTATATTGGATATAGAACAGTTCATATCTTAACGATGTTAAGGTACGGGGAGATGTCCGGCTTATGCTTAAAACCAGACACTGGACAACTCAAGGCACGTTTCTGTAATGGCTGTTTGTGGGTTGACCCAGGCTATGACGAGGGTTGACTTTCTACCATCTGGATGAACAATAGCAATATTGTTCTAGACTCGCCACAGTTTTAATAAAAATGGATTTTTTCAGAAAAAACAGTAGTGGGAGTATGGTAGAACTGGAAGTGATTCCAGAACCGCAAACGATTACTGAAGATTTGATAAGGAACCTAAAGATTCAATCTGATTTGACATTCCATTGGCCACTCCGCAGATACGGTGGGTAACTTCAGGCACCCGAGAGGTACTCCGGTAGCCTCAAGGACGGTGACAGGGAAGTTCTTGTTTACCCACACTTGCCATTGTTGTTGTTCCAGGCTGCGAGACCCGGCAGGAGGATGAGTATAGCGTCGTTCTGAACTAGCTTCAGAAGTGTACGTGTATATGACTCTGCCAGAGGGTTGTCGTAGTCAGCGGGAGCAGCGGAAGCATTGGTGGACAGGTAGCTTATGTCTACTTATAGACTAAAGCAGATGTAGCGGAGATAGATCATCTATTTCTGATGTGACAGTCATAGGTTTGACGTCATCAGAATAAGGGGTGGATCTGTTGAGAAGGTAGTAGGAAGTGATATTCCTATACTACGATCGGTTATACTTTGGTCGTCACACAGTGGTTTCTCCACAAAGGACTTGGATATTATATCAGACATACTGGTTACTAGATCTATGGTTTTAGATCTAGATTTAGGTGGTTTCCCAATCTGGGTACTTAGACAGCATTCTAAGAGTATTTAGAATGGACGACTCCTGGCATGGTAGTGTACCTGCAGGTAATGGAGTCACCCTCTCTAAAGGTGTCTTACAGACTAAAGGGGAGAGGGATGTGCATGATTGGCAGATCACTTGCTTAGGCAATTGAGTCAATCATGAGATGTCAAGTACCACACCAGATGTTGTTCTTGCACTAGATGCAATAAGTTGACATTGATCCAATCCTGGAGAAACAGTCGGAAGCAGTTTTTAGAACATAAGTGGATGTTCTAGGGATATGATAACGACAGCCTCATTTGGGAGACAGTTATCATTCCAGGCTTCCAAGGTGACATGGACGACAAGGAGGTTGTCAGAATTGTAGTTTTCCCTCTGACCAGGGGCAGTATTTTGGACAGGTGGTCCAGGTGGATACTGAGGGAAGGCATGGCGCAGGATACTGATTGAGTTCAGTTGACGATACAGTCTAAGAAGTTTGGATTTGGAGTTCATTTATGAGCTAGATCCCATCAGACATCCAGACATTCTAAGACGGGTATTGCTCATTTCGGGAGATGGCTTTCTCCGCGAACTTGAGATAAAGAGAGACATAGAAAGAAACATCACAGCGGATCCACTCACTGAGGCTATTCCTCGAACGCAATAGTTTCGCAAACGGGTTTTGTGAGACTGACTAGTAGAGGAGTTGGGTGTTCGGTATCACACGGGCTGTGAGTATGCGGCATCGCAATAATTAGCCTTGAGTGCAAGTGGGAGATTGTTGAAGATAGTGCCCTCAGAGTCAATTATTGGATCAAAGGCACGTGATTGCAATGATTGAGGGAGGACCTATCCCGGTAGGACAGTCTTACTCGAGATGATAGTATGCTATCTGGTTTACCTTTATCATCGTGTACTGCTTTAGGTGACCTGACATGTCGCTATTACACGTTGTTAGAGCCCCTAGGATTCTTGCTTGACTACCAACAGTATGATGGCGATCATATACGTGGGAGCTGGTAGTCTATAAGCACATCCTTAAAAGGTCCCTAGTCGTAGGAGTTTCGAGACAGGGCATCGATACTCCATTAGTAGACTAGTGTATACAGTCGAGACCCCGACGAGGGGCGGTGGCCGGTCTCACAAGCCACTGGTGTCAGTTGGTTCACCTAAGATGTATACAGGTGCTCATTGGGTTATGAGTACACCGGACAGGACTCGCCGGGAACCTGCTAGTTGGTCTTATACGAGACGTCAGATAGCAGTTCCCTGGTGACATGTGTACAGGTTAGTTCATCGACCTGAGATCGTCATTTGTCTCGTGTGAGTTCCCACTGTGCTTTGATTACTACCCTACCACGGCTCAAAGGAGTCGTGCAAACAGGTTTTAGTTGGGTACAGTCCCGAGCCACATGGAGGCGGTGAGCGGATCTGCAGGGGTTCGTCTCTCCCGGTATTGGGGGTGAGGTCGCGCTGTGTCTAGGAGAGCCATTACACAAAGCCCTCGGCCGAGGCAGGAGAT
The DNA here is from genome assembly GCA_030015575.1 of Agapanthus africanus. Taxonomy (NCBI): domain Eukaryota; kingdom Viridiplantae; phylum Streptophyta; class Magnoliopsida; order Asparagales; family Amaryllidaceae; genus Agapanthus; species Agapanthus africanus. The sequence goes on along the minus strand of JASDDO010000008.1, from coordinate 234,816,321 downwards.
TTACTGGTAGGTATTCCAGTAGTATCTCAGGGTGTTCTGGGCTACGCTCCGACACGACTTGTACCGCTTTTGGGGGTCTGACTTTTACCAACCCCCTAGGCCCGACATGCGATACTCGTAGACGAACGGACCGGACTGTACGGATATTGTCACTGACAGGCTCAGTAGGGTGTCAGGATGAGTTCGCTCATCGACGTCCCTTTTAGTCAATAGCTGGTGGCCCGTTACGTATTGGCTTATACCTCTGACGTGCTAGTGGTTAAATCCACAGCCATAGTATTGACGAGTCTTTAGAGTCCACCACACTTTCAGTTACTCAGCTTTCGGGCGAAACGCTGTAGAGGCCGTATGGAGATATGGCAGGGTACGATCAGATACGTACGGTATTGCACGGATCAGGATCGGACAGTTTTGTACTTGTGGCCGTATGGTTATATGGCAGCGTTCGATCAGATACGTGCGGTATTGCACGGATCAGGATCGGACGGATATTACTAGCCGGCTTTGGTTTAAGCCGGATCCTAGTATAGTACAGTGTAGATTTTGTCTCATTGCATTTGTATCCGGACGGAATACAGATGCGGGTGTGTATGCACAGTATGGGGGTTTTCCTGTAATTTATTACGGGACCAGTTTTCTGGAGTTGCCAGTTTGCATTCCGTTCCGGCCGGTTTTCGTTTGTTCTTTCCCGGCCGGACTTTTCCGATGGAGGGGGTTATTTGCAATTGTGCAAATAACATTTGTGAAGGGGGTTTCTTGCAATTGTGGGATTATGATATCTTTCATCCATCACTTGCTTTAATTAAGACATGAGAGGGTATGGGTTTAATAGTGTTTAGCATGGTTGATGTTTTCTTGTCTTTGGATATGGTCACCCTCTTCATTGCTCCTACCATCACCTCCCTTCATGCTATATATCCTTTCCCTCCACCATTCTTCTCACTTGATGAAAATGGTTGAAAAAACATTTGAGAGAGAAAGAAAAGAATGAGAGAGTTCATCTTTGATTTGTGAGGAATTCTCCATCTCTTTCTTCTTCTTGTTTTGGAAAAATGAAAGAACCATTTTTCCTAACCCCATTCCTCCATCAAGGCAACTACAAACCCCAAATGAGACTAGCATCATCTACACTACATTCTACAGCAAATCTTGAGCATGTCTAGTTGCCGGCTTCATGCCCGAGTTGCCTCGGTATCGAGGCGGGAGCCCGTAAAAGAAGAAGGCGATGTGGTGCCCTTTCCGGCGAGGAGGCGACGATGTGGAGGCAACACTTTCCGCGGGAGATCGGGACGATGACGAGAAGACCGGAGGACTCGGATCACTCGGTATACTTATCTTCCCATCTCTTGATAGCTAGTTTAGGTTAATGGTTACGATCCGGGTTTTTCATTGTCCGCGGTAGCGCCGGTTTCCGAGCAAGGAAAAAAAATTTGATTCCGCATTTTGGCCTCGAGTACGAGGCCGGGGCGCTGCCGTGGCGCAACAACTATCATGTCGAGCAAGAATGTACACTGAATATATATATACATGTATAAATACATTCACTATCATATAATGGCCTCTAGGGCATACATATATCCAACACTATCTGGAAGATCAATAGTGATATTGTTCTTGACTCACCACAGTTTTAGAACAATAGACTTTTTCAGAAAACTGTAGGGGGAGTATGGTAGAACTGGAAGTGATTCCAGAACCACAAACGATTGCTGAAAATTTAATAGAACCAAATATTCAATCGGGTTTGACATTTCATTAGCCACTCCGTAAATATGGTGGGTAACCTCAGGCGCCCGAGAGGTACTTCAATATCCTCAAAGACGGTGACAGGGAGGTTCTCGTTTACCCAAACTTACTATTACTGTTGTTCTAGACTATGAAACCCGGCAGGAGGATGAGTATAGCGTTGTTCTAAACTAGCTTTAGAAGTGCACGTGTATATGACTCTGCCAGAGGGTTGTTGTAGTCAGTGGGAGCAGCGGAATCATAGTGGACAAGTAGCCTAAGTCTATTTATAGACTAAAGCAGGTATAGAGGAGATGGATCATCTATTTTTGATATAACAGTCATACGCTTTGATTTCATCAAAATAGGAGATGGATCTGTTAAGAAGGTAGTAGGGTGTGATGTCCTGGTATTTGGATGACATACACTTTGTAGGAAGTGAAATTCCTACATTACGATCGGTTATACTGTGGTTGTCATACAGTGGTTTCTCCACATAGGATATGGATATTATATCAGGCATTCTGGTTACTGGATCTATGGTTTTAGATCTAGATTTGGGTAGTTTCCCAATCTGGGTACTTTGACAGTATTCTAAAGGTGTTTTAGAATGGATCACTCCTGGCATGGTGGTATACCTGCAGGTGATGGAGTCACCCTCTCTAAAGGTGTCTTACAGACTAAAAGGGAGAAGGATGTGCATGATTGCTTAGGCAATTGAGTCAGTCATGAGGTGTCGAGTACCACAACAGATGTTGTTCTTGCACTAGCTTCAATAAGTTTGTATATTAATCCAATCCTGGAGAAACGTTCGGAAGAAGTTTATGAACATAAGTTGTTGTTCTGGGGATTTGGTAACGGCAGACTCCTTCGGGGGATGGTTATCATTCCAGGCTTCCAAGATGACCTGGATGTCAGAGTGACTGTCAGAGTTATAGTTTTCCCTCTTTTAAGGTGCAGTAGTTTGGAAAGGTGGTCCAAGCGGATCTGAAGAAGGCATGGCGCAGGAGATTGATTAAATTCAGTGGACGATATTGTCTAAGAAGTTTGCTGGATTTGGAGTTCATTTGCGAACTGGGTCCTATCAGATATCCAGACATATTCTAAGACGGGTATTGCTCAATTCGGGAGATAGCTTTCTCCACGAACATGAAATAAAGAGAGACAAAAAAAGAAACTTTGGAGCGGATCCACTCACTGAGGTTATTTCTCGAACGCAATAGTTTTACAAACGAGCTTTGTGAAACTGATTAGTAGAGAAGTTGGGTGTTCGGTATCACACGGGCTGCGAGTATGCGACACCGCAATAATTAGCCTTAAGTGACAATGGGAGATTGTTGGCTATAGTGCCCTCAAGTCAATTATTGGATCGCAGGCACGTGATTGCAATAAGTGAGGGAGGACCTATACCGGTAGGACTGCCTTACTCGAGATGATAATATGCTATCTGGTTTGTCTTTATCATCGTGTACATGCTTCAGGTGACATTACAGATCACTATTACATATTGATAGAGCCCATAGGATTCTTTCTTGACCACCAACAATATGATGGAGATCATATACGTGAGAGTTGGGTGGTCTATAAGCACATCCTTAAAATGTCCCTAGTCATGGGAGATTCGAGACTGGGCATCGATACTCCAAGAGTAGACTAGTGTATACTGATCGAGACCCCGACGAGGGGCGGTGGTCAGTCTCACAAGCCATTAGTGTTAGTTGGTTCACCTAAGATTTATACAGGTGCTCATTGGGTTATGAGTTCACCGAACGGACTTGCATGGAACAAGCTAGTTGGTATTATACCTATTGTCAGATAGCAGTTCCCAGGTGACATGTGTACAGGTGAGTCTATCGACCTGAGAACGTCATTTTTCTCGTGTGAGTTCCCACTGTGCTTTGATTACTACCCTAACAAGGCTCAAAGGAGTCATGCAAATAGGTTTTAGTTGGGTACAGTCCCGAGCCATATGGAGGCAGTGAGCGGATCGTCAGGGATTCGTCTATCCTGGTATTGGGGGTTGATGTTGCGGAGTGCACGGGTGGCCATCACCAGAAATCTTTGGCCAAGATAGTCGAAAATTACTGATTCGGATCAGTAGTTTCTCAGGTGGTGATGGGCTTAATACCGACACTAAATGTCATGTTATTAAGGGTCTGACTTTATCCACCCCTCTAGACTCGATATGCGATACTCATAGACGAACGGACCAGACTGCATGGATATTGTCACTGTCAGGCTCAGTAGGGGTATTAGGATGAGTTTTCTCGTCGGCCTCCCTTTCGCTCAATACCTGGGTAGCCGTTAGGTACAGTTAGTGTCGTTGACATACTTGTGGTTAAACCCATTGCCACCGTATTGACGAGTCTTTAGAGTCTCACATAGAGGGTTTCCCTGCTTCGGGCGAAACGATGTAGATGCCATATGGTTTTATGGCAGGGTTCGATCACATACGTGTACTTGTGCACGCATGATGTTCGGACGGATAATACTAGTGGTCTTTGGTT